>VWZS01001121.1:231429-250621 GCA_013397075.1 Rhabdornis inornatus
AGAGTCCCCGGCCCTGAGACCCCCGGGCAGGGGGAGGCCAGGCTGGGCTCACCTCATACAGGTAATCAAAGATCTCCAGGATGGTGAGGAGGCTGGCACCGATGAAGAGCCCCATCTGCCCCCCGATGTCACCTGTGTGGGAAGTGACAGGTGTCAGTGAGGGCAGAGCCCTGGTCCCCCTGGCGCCCCCAGACCCCCGTCCCTCACCCAGCAGCCCTGCCACCTCGTACGCCTTCTTCTGCTCGATCATCTCGTAGTTCAGTGCCTCGAAGAAGATGTCCAGGACCAGCACATTGTCCCTGGGGGCACACGGGACACGGGACAAGAGGGCAGTGTCAGGCTGGGGGGGCTGGACTGTGCCAGGGGGTACCGTGGGGCAGCGCAGAGGGGTGCCCAGTGCCAGGCCGTGCTGTGCCATACTGGGCTGTGCTGTGCCGTGCCATGCCAAGCTGAGCCATGCCATGCTGTGCCATGTGGGTTTCCCCTTCCTGGGGCACAGGGGAGGCCATGCCGTGCCATGCTGTGCCATGTCATGCTGTCACACCATGCCATGCCATGCTATGTCGCAGCATCATTTTGGGCCGTGTGTGATGGGGATGCCGTGTGTGGCTGTGTCACACTGCCATGCTGTCCCAGTTCATGTCTGCTGGGGGATGCTATGTGGGTGTGCCATGTCACACTGTCACTCTGGGCTGTGCCAGTTCATCGATGCTGGGGACATTGTGTCACACGTCATGTCGTGGGGCCATGCTGTGCCATGTCACACTGTCACTCTGTGCTGTGTGATACCAGTTCTCATGCTGGGGCTGTGGGGCTGTGTGTGTCACGCTGTGCGCTGGCAAGGCGGTGGGTGACACCGCAGTGACACCGCAGTGGTGGCAGTGTCACTCACGCAATGTACTGCTCCGTCTTGTTGAACTTCTTGGCCAGGTACTTGGCCGAGGCCTTGCTGGGGATCTTGACCATGGAGAGCTCCTTGCCGTAGCGCACCATGGCGCAGGGCGTGCGGCACGCGCAGTACTCGCTGTCCTTCGTCACCAGGAAGTCTGGGGGGGCGCGGGTGGGACCGGGACCCCCAGGACCCCTGCCCACGGGGGAGGCGGGATGCCCCGGGGACAGAGCTGGGTGGTGGTGGCTGCCACCCGAGACAGGTGTGGCACAGGGAGGGGGCCCTGCCCTACTCATCTGGGGACAGCAGTGACAGTAGTGACCCCCACCCCAGCGAGGGCACAGGGACACCAGAGCCACGCTCACAGTGCTGGGGGCACAGGGACACCGGAGCTGCACTCACAGAAATGGGGGCGCGGGGAGGCTGAGGGGTTCCCGGGACAGGCCAGGGGTGTCCGGGGCCATTGGGGGGCACGGGGTACGTACCCAGCGCGGGGTCGGCGCACTCCTTGTACTGCTCGGGGGTGCAGACGTTGGCATTGCCTGCGGGGGAGCGGCGGTCGCAGGGGCGGGGATGGCCCCGGCAGCCCCGCAGCCCCCCGGCCGCGCCCCCCGCTCACCCGGCATGTGCACCATGCGGCAGTTGCAGTTCTCGGCCAGGTAGCGCGTCTCGCAGTCCAGGCGGCACGCCGTCAGGCTGTAGTTGGTGAAGAAGTCGGACTCGATGGGGGTGGCCTTGCAGTCCCCCCACGGCGGGGGCAGGTACACCAGCTGCCGGGCACCCGCTAAGGAAAACACGACGTCCTGGGGCCCCGTGGCAACCCCAATGTCCCGGTGTCATACCCGGTCACCCCCCCACCGCCCGGCAGTGCCGTCCCTCGGGCAGAGCTCACCCCGCACAGCCAGTGCTGGGGGTCCTGCCACCCCAGAGCCCCCGTCCCACCCTGTCCTCTCCTTTCGGGGCACGGGGACGGGTGTTGCAGCAATCGTCACCTGTACTGGGTGCCGCAGCGAAGTCTGGCAGGTGGCACAGTGTGGGAGCATGCAGGAACAGGACGTGCCAGGTGGGGGCTCAGCCCGGACCCCCACCCTCCCCTTGGTGCCTGGTGCAGGGATCATGCCTGGTGAAGACCCAGCACCCCCCCACCCGTGGGTGCCAGGGCCACGTTCCTGCTGCCGCCGTGCTCCTGCCGCCCATGCGCCGGCACACGTGGTGACACCCACCCGAGGCACCTAAATTTAGGTGTCTGGCTGCGGGGGCCGGTGCCACCACCCCCCCGGCGGCTGTTCCGCAGGAGCCGGGGGTCGCTGCCGGAACCTTGCCTGCACAGGGGCTGCCTGCACCTGCCGTGGGGCTGCCCCACACCCTGTGCTGCTCCTGTGGCACGGTACCCATGGGATGGCTGGGCATGGCGTGTCCCCATGGAGATGGCAGTGGTACCCATGGGGATGTCTGTGGCAACACCAGGCCATCCCAAGCCCTTTGGGGGTCCATTCTGATCCCTTTGGGTCACCATCCCGAGCCCTTTGAGGGTCCATCCCAATCTCTCCAGGGGCCCATCCCGATCCCTCAGGGTCTGTGCCCAGCCCCGGGCGCCGTGCCCGGATACCCGCTGCTGCTGGCAGGACACGAAGGTCTGGAAGCCAGGGGCGACACCGAAGCCCAACTGGTCAATGAAGGGCGGCTCGTCCTGGCTGTGGATCTGCACCTTCACCCCCACCTCAAACGAGGTCTCATCTGCAGAGCAGGGGAGGGGGGTCAGATGCAGGGCAGGGGATCTCACCCATGTCCCCACAGACGGGCAGGGTCTCACCTGTGTCCCCCCAGACGGGCAGGTACTCCTCCTGCTGCACATTGAGCATGAGCTCGAGGCCATTGCCAGAGCCGCCCTGCAGCGTGGTCAGCACCTCGCGCCCTGGTCCCCCAGGGTTGAACGTGTAGCACTTCCCCAGGCGTGTGAAGATCTGCAGGGACACGGGGCACACATGGGACATGGCAGTGGGGATTCCAGTGCCCCACATGAGCCAGGACAGGATCCCAGTGCCCTACAGGACCCAGGATGGGGTCCCAGTGTGCCCTGGGATAGGATGCCAGTGCCCCCAGGAGAAGGCGAGGACGTTGGTGGTGCCTGTGCCTGTGCTGCTGCGGCTCTGCAGGGATATTGGGTTTCGTCGCGGTTCCAGGGAACATGTGGGGACACTTGAGATGGGAGGGCACAAGCCAGAATGGTGATGGGGACCAGGACTCCTTTGTCACAGCAGCAGAGACCACCATGTCCCCCACCAGGACCTGAGAGCCTGTCCTGGGCCAGCCACCCCAGGGACCTGCATCCCCAACCAGGAACCCTGGGGTGACCTTGAGTTCCCAGGGATCAGTACACACAGCCAGGGATGCTGGGGTGACCCTGAGCCCCCAGACTGGTCCCGTGGCTCCCCAACTCCTGCCATACAGTCCATGATGTCACGGCCCTCTCTGCTATGGGTGCCCCCACCCGGGGGTTATGTCCCACGGGGGGGAGGGAGGGGGCGTTGCTGTGGCAACCAGCTGCTCCCAAAGTGGGGACCCGTTGCCATGGCAATGCAGTGCCCAAGGAGGAAAGGGGGGGGCGGGTGTCATGGCAACGGCTGCCCGGCTTGGGGATGCTGGAGGGGCATGGGTGGGGACAGTGATGGGGACACAGCCCCAGCACTGCCAGGCCTGTGCTCCACTCTCAGGGTCACACAGGGACCCCCAGCCCTGCACCCTGGGGACCCCCAGCCCTGCTCCCCAAAGATCCCCTGTCCCCATACCCTCATCCTGCCCCGTCCAACTCGCCTTGGACGAGGCGACACGAAACACAGCTCACCCCGATGGCCCTTGGGCCCTCACCACATGTCCAGGAACATCAGGGACACTGGGGCCCGGGCTGGGATGAGGGGCAGGGACACAGTGCCAGAGCTCAGCACCGTGGCCCATGGCAGAGGATCCCAAGCCAGGACTAAGACTGGCCGAGCCTGGGGATTTTGGGGGGTGGAGTCAGGACCCTGCTGCTTAACCAGGCGCATGCCACCCACCCCAGGTTGTGCTCTGGGGACACTCAGCCCTCCTGCCACATGTCCTGGCACTCAGGGGCCATCACCACTGCCTGGCCGTGCTATGGGGACACTGGCAGGGCAGCACTGGCCACGGGCACTGAGGCACGGGGGCAACAGAGAGAGCACGGGGGGCACAGATCTCTCAAAGGGCAGCTCGTCCCTCAGCTGCGTGGTGAACGAATTAGTGCTCTAAGAGCATTAAGGTGACAGTAATTGCTGGGGACAGTTGTGTGGACTGGGCAGAGCTGGCATGGCAGACTGAGCTGCACAGTGGCCACGCTGCTGCCTGGTGCTGCTGTGGCAGGAGGGAAAGGTCTGTGCTGCCCATGCTGCCATCACTGCCTGTGCCAATGTCCCTGCCTGTCCTGCCTGTGACACTGTCCCTGTCCACTCTGCCTGTGCCACAGTCCATGCCCGTCCTGTCTGTGCCACCATCCCTGCCTGTCCCAGTGTCCCTGCCTGTCACACAAGTGTCATCATCCCTGCCTGTGCCACTGCCCCTGCCCTGTTCTGGGGGCCGCAGTGGGGGGTGCTGGGGGCAGGAACGGGGCTGCTGGAGGTAGGGGTGGAGGGGGCTGGGAGCAGCAGTAGGTGGTGCTGGAGGTCACAGCAGGGCTGGCACAGCTGCCAGGCATGGAAGAGCTGCCCATGGGAGCCTCTGTGCCAACAGTCAGGGCAGCGGCTGCCGCTGGCAGTGCCCAGTGGCACCTGAAGCTGGCACAGCTGGTGGGGGCTGCACCTCTGAGCACCCTATATAAGTGATAACCCATACAGGAGAGCACCCCACATCTGTGAGTACCCTGTACCCCTGAGCACCCCATAATCCTGAGCATCCTGTACCCCTGAGCATCCTGTGCCCACCACCACCCTTGCCCAGTGCCTGCCTGCCAGCAGAGACCCTCAGCCAGCACGGGGTCCCCAGCTCCACCCTGGGCACTGCTGGCAGCTGCCTGGCACCCCTGCAGCACCCAGGGCAGGGGCATCCCTGTCTGGCAGCTGCTGTGCCCAGCGGGGTGGGCAGAGGCTGAGTGCTGCGGGTTGGTGGCACGAGAGAGGGGCATCACCTGCCGGTGCCTGACCTCAGCAGGACTCCCGTGTCCCTCTGCAGCCCCGGGGCAGCCGGTGGGTCCCCTCCCCACCCTCCTGGCACTCACCACGGTGAAGTTGCGGGCAGTGCAGCCGGTGCCACGGAAGGAGCACTGCAGCAGCATGTCAGCCAGGTCGTGGCCCGTGCGGTTGTAGAACTCGGCCATGCTGAAGGGCTTCGCCTTGAAGTTCTTGAAGTTGGCCTTGTCGCGCAGCGCGGCCAGGACGTGGGGCTCAGCCAGCTGCGGGTTGCTGATCTCGTAGCGCTCGTTGAGCAGCGCCAGCAGCTCGCCCACGTGGTACATGTCGTTGCGGGTGATTTTGGAGAAGCGGAACTCGTTGAGGTTGCAGATGGTGATGGCCGGGAAGGTGAGGTTGCGGGCAGCCACCTCGTCCAGCTTGGTGACGTGCGGGTAGGTGAGGAAGTAGGCGACGCGCTCGGCGCACACGAGCAGCAGCAGCCCCAGCGAGCCCAGGAAAAAGCCGCCCCAGAGCACGCGGCGCAGGGACACGGCCCCGTAGGCGAAGACGTGGCTGATGCCGTGCAGCGAGGAGCTGTGGGCGAAGGCCCGCAGGCTGGAGAGCCCCTCGCCCTCCCCGCTGCCCTCCGAGCCCCTCCTCATCCTGTTGCGGCCGGGGCCCCGCGGTGCCCCGCAGCCTCAGCCCATCGCCGCGCCGGGCTCAGGGCGCAGCTGGCGGGGAGGGGAGGGGGAGGAGGGTGGGCAGGGGAGAGGAAGGCAGGAGATGAGATGGGAGGGCAGGACCGGCCGCTTCGCTCCCCCTGGTCCTTCACGCTGCCGGTGCCGATGCTGCCCNCGGCGGCCGCAGCCTTGGGGTACGGGGGGGCCGAGACCCCCGGGAAAGGGGGGACAGCACACAGCGCCGCTTCATCGAGCACCCATGGGGAACCCACCTTGGGGGTCACACGGCGGTCCCCCCATCCCCGGGGTCACACAGGGGTCCCTGCACCCCGCGAAGTGATGCAGTGGAGCCTTCACCCCAGAAAGATTTCACAGGGTCTCCCCGCTCCGGGGGTGACACAGGGGTCTCCCGTTCAAAGGCTGACCCATGGGATCCCCCACCCCGGGAGAGTCGTGCAGGGCTAATCCTATCCCGGGGGTCACACAGGGGGTCCCCCCGCCCGGGGAGGTTGACACAAGGGTCCCCTACCTTGAGGGGCAGCACAGGGGACAGTCCATCCCTTGGAGTTAGGAAGAGGTAACCCCCATTCCAGGGCTCCCCTATCCCGGGGTCATGCAGAGGGTCTCTACCCCAGAAAGGTGACACAGGGTCCCTCCACTCCGGGGATGACAGACGAGTCCCCACCAAGGAGGGTGGCACAGGCGACCCCCCTCACTCCAGCGGCGGGTCACACGGGGCTCTCCCCATCCCAGAGGTCACCCAGGAGTTCCTCCACTCCGGAAGTTACACATGAGCCCCCTGCCCCTGGGGGAATATCGGGGTCCCCCATCACAGAAATCACGGAACGGCTCCTCCATCCCTGGGGGGAATGCAGGGGTCACCCATCCCGAGGTCACGTAGGGGCTCACTCCTCCAATCCCGCGGGGGTGCTGCAGCGGTTCCTCACTCGGGTGTGACAGAGGTGCCACACTCCACGGGTGACACACGGGACACCCTGCCCCGGGGGCCACACAGGGAACGCTCACCCCGCCAGGGCCGCACAGGGGTCCCGCACCTCGGGGGAGGTCACACCAAGCAGCGGTGACACGGGGGACACCCCGCCCCGCGGGGCAGGGCGGCAGGGGAGGGGCGGGACCAGCCCTGTTAACCACACCCACAAACAACGTCACTCAACACGGCCCCGCCCACGGCCCCGCCCCTTCCCCGGTGCCACGGGCGCCCTCCAGCGGCCCGGAGGACCCTTCGCAGCGTCCCACCACAACGCGGAGCCCCCTGGGTCCGCCTTCCACCCCTGGTTTATTGGGGAGCAGCGGGGGCACCCCCTCAGGACCCCTCCTTGGTCTGCTGTCGGATGAGCTCGGCGTAGAGTCCCCCCCGCCGCACCAGCTCCTCGTGAGTCCCTGCCTGTGGAGACAGCGGGGACAGCCGGGTGGTGTCACCTCCCTCCCGGTGACCACGCCCGCCCGTCCCCGCCCTGCCCCGCGTCTCACCTCGACCACGCGGCCCTGGGCCAGCACGGCGATGCGGTGCGCGCCGCGGATGGTGCTGAGGCGGTGGGCGATGAGCAGCACGGTGCGGCCGGTAGCCGCCCGGTCCAGCGCCTCCTGCACCGCCCGCTCCGCCTGCGCGTCCAGCGCGCTCGTGGCCTCGTCCAGGATGAGCACGGCCGGGTCCTTGAGCAGCGCCCGGGCGATGGCGATGCGCTGCTTCTGCCCCCCGGACAGCGCCGTGCCACGCTCGCCTGCGGGACACGGCGGGGACACGATCCCAGGGGACCATCCAACGCACAGCCAGGGAACCCCCCAGAATGTCCCTGCCACAGCAGACTGGGGAGAAGCCCCCAGCCAAGGACCTCCCACATGCGAACCCCACCCGTCCTGCTCAGAGGCCAGCGCGGCCACGGCTCCCTCTGGCACAGCTGGACATCAGCAGTGACCAGCAGCCGGTGTCCCTGCAGGGCGGGATCACCTCAGTGCGGTCCCAGTCCCCTGACCCCCTCTCGCCCTGGCCGTACCCACGATGGTGTCGTAACCCTCGGGGAAGCTCCGGATGAAGCCATCGGCGTTGGCGAGCCGGGCAGCCTCGTACACCTCGGCATCAGAGGCTCCGGGCTTCCCAAAGCGGATGTTCTCCATGATGGTTGTGCCAAACAGCACCGGCTCCTGCAGCAAAACCTGGCTCTCAGCACGGAGACCCAGCCAGGACCACCTCCCTTCCCTTCCCCAGGGACAGCCAGGGGCCCTGCCCAGCACCACACCTGTCCCCACCTGGCTGATAAAGCCAATGACCTGCCCCCGCAGCCAGGAGGGGTCCAGGCCGGCGATGTCGTGCCCATCCAGGGTGATGGTTCCCTCCGTGGGCTCGTAGAACCGCTCCAGCAGCGCTGCCACCGTTGACTTTCCTGGGGAGGGGACACTGAGCCCCCTGCTCCTGGCTCCAGCAGCACTGGGGGGTTCCCAGTCCCTGGGACAGAGCACTGGGGTGCAGGAGGATGCACCCAGGGAGAGGGTGGGGGTTTACTGGTACCTCCTCCAGAGGGGCCCACGATGGCCACGGTCTGGCAGGGGGGCAGGGTGAGGCTGAAGTCCTGCAGCACAGGGTAGCCAGGCCGAGTGGGATAACTGCAGGGAGAGGAGAAGTGGCTGCAGGGCTGTGGGGACACGGTGCCAATCCCCCCGTCCATGGGGCAGCTCAGGGAGCCATGGGGGGCCAGGCAGGGACTGGCCAGGTGGGACTCACCTGAAGGAGATGTGGTTGAAGCAGATGCGTCCGCGCAGGGAGTGGGCAGGGATGGAGGCTCCCCCCTCCAGTGGCACAGAGGGCTCCAGTTTCAGCAGCTCGAAGACACGGGCACCAGCGCTCAGACCCCGCACCACCTGTGGGGGACAGCAGGAGCACCTCATGGTCCCCCAGACGCCACCTCACTGAGCTCAGACCCCACACCACCCACAGGGAGGGTGTGAATGCACCCCCAGAGCCCCAAACCTGAACCCCCAGCCTCAGGGGCTGTCAGGACCCCTCACCCCACCTACCTGGCCCATCAGGACAGAGATGTTGGCCAAGGACCTGGGATGCACAAGGGCAGAGATTGAGCTCAGGGCTGTGCCCAGGCAGGCTGCAGGGTACAGAGGGTGCCAGGGGTACTGGGGGTACCACTGGGCCCTGCCCTGACCTTTGCACTGTCTGCGAAGCCACCAGGAAGGACATGAGGTCACCAGGCGAGAGCTCATCTCCAGCCATCAGGGAGCCACCGACGAAGATGGTTCCCAGCACGATGCCTGTGGGGTGGTGGCAGAGCTGGGGTTTGAAGGGGACATGCAGACATGGAGGAGGTCCTGCCCAAGGGAGTCCTACCCCACAGCCCCCCCAGGTCCCACTCTGTGATCCCCACTGACCATTGAGCGCCAGGTTGGAGAGCCCCTGGAAGATGGCGATGCCCAGTCCCAGCTGCTCGCTCAGATGTCCAGCACGGTCCACCTCGGCACAGAAGAGCCTGGGGCAGGGATGGGCTGGGGTCCCCACTGNCCATGGCAAAGGCACGCACGGTCCGCACGTTGCCCAGCGCCTCGTCGGCCACCACAGTGGCCTTGGCCACCTGCAGGGATGGCGGGATGGTGAGGACACCCCGCACTGTGGCCTCGGGGGTGGCAGGACAGGGGGTCCCAGGTGAGGGTTACCTGCTCCTGTGCCTGGCGGGAGAGGCTGCGGAGGAAGGCGCCGATGAAGGCACCGGTGCACACCAGCGCCGGCAGCGCCACGAGCAGGAGCCCGGTGAGCTTGGGCGAGAGCAGGTACAGCGACACGAAGCAGCCCGCCGTCTGGGTGCCACTGCGCAGGCCCTGGGGCACGGGGCACAGTGGGCGGGCGGGCAGGGGCATGGGGGACCACGGGGATTGCCCAGGAGATAGCTGGGCTCACCTGGGAGATGGCCACACTCACCTGGGAGATGGCCAGCTTGAAGGAAGACTTGAACTCCTGGATGTCAGCCGTCAGCCGTGCCACCAGCTGGCCCGTGCGCGTGGCATCAAAGAAGGCCACCTCCTGCCTGCCAGGGAGCAGTGGGTGGGGGTCCCTGCGTGCCCATCTCCCCCGGCCCCCATCCCTGCTGGGGTTACCTGAGCAGGGCACTGAAGAGCGCCTTGCGCATGTTGCCGGCCACCCGCTCGCCGACGCGGGCCAGCAGCGCGATGTACCCGAAGGTCAGCAGGCCCTGCGGGATGGGGTGTCAGGAGGGCTGGGGGGCTCCTCCGGGATCCCCCACCCATTCTTTCGGGGGTCAGCACTCACCTGCAGGCAGTAGACGGCAAAGAGGCGCAGGGCAGGGCGCCGCACCTCCCGCAGGTAGGTGGGAACGTGGCCGCGGGCACATCGGGCCACCACGTTCACCAGCTGGCCCAGCAGCACCGGGATGTGCACGTTGAGCAGGGCTGCACCCAGCGCCAGCTGCGGGGGGGCAGACAGGGACAGCAGAGTCACGGCACTGGGACAGCAGCATGGAGGGTGTCAGGCCACTGCACCGGGACAGCAGGTGGCCTGGCATGGCCCTGGGACAGCGGGTGTCACACCACGGAGCTGGGACAGTGGCTACCACACCATGGCACGGGAACAGGGGGTGTCACGCCCCTGCACAAGGACTGTGGCCATCACGCTGTGGCACTAGGACAGTGACGGCCAGTGACAGGCACCGGCATGGCAGGTGTCATACCATGTCAATGGGACAGTGGCAGCGGTACCAGGACAATGTGTTGCTCCACAGCACAGGTGTGACACAGGGACACTGGGGACAAGGGCGACCACGGCCACCCACTCGCCCCTGCTCACCACAACAGCAGCTGAGAGTGCCAGGAGCTGTGGGCGCAGGAAGGTCCAGAACAGTGGCCAGTCAAAGGGGGGCTCCGGGGGTGCCTCCGGAGGCTCGGGAACACCGGTGGGGGCGGCGGGGACGGCGGGGACAGTGGCCTCCTGGCAGTGCGCAGCCGTGCGCAGCAGCCCCAGCACCACGCAGCCCGTGGCCGAGCCGGCCAGGAGCAGGCGGCGGGGGGCCGGGATTGCTGGGGGCAGCCGGGGGGGCCTGGCCAGCCCCAGACGCCCCCCATACCTGAAACTGGGGAGAGGGGTGAGTGAAGGCTGCCCCAACTGGGGGATCACCCCAGGGACCTGCGGATCCCATTTCCCCCCACCAAGAGTTGTGTTCCAGCCTCCAAGGGACCCAGGAGTCCAGGATCCCCCCTGGAATCCCAGAGTCCTGGCTCCCCCCGACCAAGAGTTGGGGTGCCCCCACCACCCAAGGGACCCTGGGAACCTCCCGGACACCCCGGGACTGCAGAGTCCGAGCTCCCCACGCCGCGCCACGCCCGGAGTCGGGGTCATCCCCTCGAGGTACCCGGGGCTCCCCCAGTACCTGCCCGGTGTTGCACCGCCCTGACCCTCGTCCCGCTGCTCCGGGAAGCCCACGGACCCCTTAACCTCCTGGGAGCCCCAGCCTCCCCGTGGTCCTCCCGCGGGGATCCAGGAGTTCCCGGGAACCCTGACTCCCCCACAGCCCCGCTCGCACCCCCGGGACCGCCGCGACCTCCGAGCCTGGGCTCCTCCCAGCAAGATCCGGGGTCCCCGCGCTCCAAGGGACCCCGGAGCCCGGGATCCTCCCGGGATGCCCTGCACTGCCCCGGTACCTGCGCCCCGGGACGGAGGGCGGCCGGAGCCGGGCCCAAGCGCCCGCAGCCCGCAGCAAGAGCACCGGCAGCGGCATGGCGGCACCGGGCGGGGGGAGGGCGGGGGCGGCACCGGGAGAAACGGGGCGGGACCGGGACACACGGGGCGGGACCGGGGCGGGCCGGAGGCGGCACCGNGCCCTTCCCCGAGCTCCGTGCCCTGACCCCGGTGCCGGCACACCCGCTCCTCCCCGGGGCCGCCTCCGGACCGCCCGGACCTGCAGCGGAGCTCAGACCGCACAGCGGTACCCCTGACCCCCGGGGCTGCCGTCGGTGCTGCCATGGCCGGCGGCGGGACCCGGGGCGGGCGTGGGGCCCCGTGAGCGTCCGGGACAGCGGGGACAGCGGGGAACAGCCAGCACCGGGCGGCCAGGTGAGCAGGGACGGGGAGCGGGTCCCGGGGCTGGCACGGCCCCGCTGTCCCCGGGCGGGTCACGCCGCTCCTTCCCGGGGTCCCTGCGGAGCCGGGTAGCGCGGGGTCAGGGGCGGATTGTCCCTGCACCGCGGGGTGCCCGTGTCCCCACGCGGGGGTCACTGACGAGCCCCGTCCGTGTCCTTACGGCGCAGCCATGTGTCGCCGCTGGGGCTCGTGTCACCACGGGGCTGTCACCCTGCCGTGTCCCCGTGCGGAGTCGCGGGGGTCGCCGTGACACGGGGGACGCTGCGGAAACACACGCGTGTCCCGGCAGGGTCACCGGGGCCGTCACCGTGTTCCCCGGGTGCCACGGCCCCTGGGCTCTGTCCCTGGCCCCGGGGGTGTCCCGGCTGCCCGGCTCCGGCCCGGGGATCCCCTCGGCCCCCCCACCGTTTACGCTCTCGGGCTATTTTCGGGCTCCGCGGGTATTTTTGGCTTCCCGATGCGGAGCTGGGGACGGGCCGTGCCGGTGTCACCCGCCGGGACACCCGATCCCGGGGGACGCGGCCGCTGTCCCCAAGGGGGTGTTGCACAAGAGGGGGTCGAATCCCTCTTGCTGCATCAGCCCCGCGCCGTGAGTCAGCCCCGGACAGGTGGGGCCGGACGGTGTCACCTGCGGCCGCTGGTCTGGCCGGACACCGTCTGTGGCCACCGCAGGGGACGCTGGTGGCTCTCGGCGCTGCGGGGCTGCGGTAAGGGGACCGGGGGTGGTGGACGGGGGGTCCCGTCCTGCCCCTGGGGTGGGGGTCCCATCCTTCCCCATGGGCTGATGATCCAATCCAGGGGCTTAGGGTCCCTTCCAAGAGTTTTGGGTCCTGTCCTCCCCTGTGGGGGGTTGTCCCCCTGCGCCAAGGTCCGGGGTCCTGCGCTGCCCCAGACAAGGGTGGGGAGTCCGCAAGGCATTGAGAGGCCACCAGGGCTCAGGACCGGTCCTGAGCTGGTCCCGCTCTGGGCTGCTGCCCCAGCTCCCGGGGTGGTGTGTCTGCGGTGAGGGGGGGTCTGTGGGATGTCTGTGGGTACAGGAGTCCATGGAGAGGGGGGTCTACGGGGAGGAAGGGTGTGGGGGGCTGTGGATACAGGGGTCAGTGGGAGGAGGCGTCCCTCACTCGGATTGGGCAGCACAGCGTGGTTCGGGGGACAGCTGGGGGAAGTGTTGGGGTCCCTCAGACCATGCAGGGGGTCCCTCCCGGGAGCCCCGGGAAGCCCTGCAGGGTCACGGCAGGCTCTGGCACTCGCCTGGCCGGTGGGACAGGACGGGCCGGTGGCACCTGCGGTGTCACCTGCCCGCGGCCGGGGCCAGCTCAGGCCACCCGAATTCGGGGCACGCGGGCGGCGCTGCGGCACCGCAGTGGCATTTCCGGTGCCCCACACCTGCCCCCCGGCTCCCTCCGCCCCACACCTGCCCCATCGCGGCCGCAGGTGCTCACGTTCCCCGGCAGGTGATGGAGCAGGGAGAGGAGGACCGAGAGTACCGGGAATACCGGCGGCTGGAGGAGTGTGAGGAGGACTCGCCCCCCGGAGAGGAGGAGGAGGAGCAGCTGCTGCTGCACGTCACTGAAGGACCGACAGGTACTGGGGTCCCAGCTGGTGGGGGATCCAGGGTTCCCGTGGGCTGTTTGGGGACCCCAGGTGGGTGTTTCTGGGTCCTTGATGGGGCGCGGGGGTGCTGGGGGGGGAGGTACCGCATTCCCTCCTGACCCTCCCCGTGTTTTTCCCCCCCAGACTCGTGGCACCACATTAAGGATCTGGACAGTTTCTTCACCAAGATATCCTGGCACAGCACCCGGTGGCACTGTGGGGGATTTGGGGGAGCGTGGGGTGACTCTGGGGATGGGGGTGGACATGGGGGGTCCATCACCCCTTCACAGTCTCCTTAACCCCCCCCACATCTACCAGTTCCACCAGAGGAATGGCTTTGCCTGCGTCCTGCTCTCAGACGTCCTTGAGCTGGTGTAAGTGACCCTGTGTTGTCACCGTGCGGTGCCACACGGCTGTGACACAGGGGTCCCACTGACCGCCCGTGCCCCCAGGCAGTTCCTGTTCGTCGTCACCTTCAGCACGTTCCTGCTGTGCTGTGTGGACTACGATGTCCTGTTTGCCACCCGCCCCCTCAACCACAGCCACGTCCCCGAGCGCGCCAAGGTGACGCTGCCCGACGCCGTGCTGCCCGCCCCGCAGTGCGCCCGCAGGTGGGCAGGGGACACTGCGGGACACCGGGGGACACTGGGGGAGCTGTGCAGGGGTCTCCGTGCTGTGGGTGACACGCATGTCCCCAAAGAGTCAGTGGCAGTGGGTGGTCACTGCTCCTGCTGCTGCCTGCATGGCCACGCAGAGGTCCCAGTGCCACTAGCATGGCTTTGTGGGGTTCGGGGTGCCACTGGTGCTGTGGGTGACATGTGTCCCCAGCAGTGTCTGAGACAGCAGATGGCTGTGAGGTGGCTGGTGGCACTGGTGACATCTGTGTTTCTGCAGGCTTCAGGGCAGTGGGTGGCTGCTGTCACCTCTGTGAAGGGTTTGTTGGCGCTGCTGACACTTGTGTCCCCACAGGCTTCATGTCAGCAGGTGGCTTCTGGTTCTGCTGGCACTGGTGTGGCTGTGGGGGGGTCCCAGTGGCACTGGTGACACCTGTGTCTTCTTGGCAGACTCTGTGGCAATGGCTGGCAGGTGGCCACGGGGGGTTGGTGGCGCTGGTGACACCCGTGTCCCCGCAGGCTCCGTGGCAGCGGGTGGCTGCTGTTCCTGCTGGTGCTGGGGGGCGCAGTGTGGCTGTGCCGCCTGGTCACGGCTCTCCGGCGCCTCGTGGGCTACTGGGAGATCCGGAGCTTCTACATCCGTGCGCTCGGCATCCCCGCGGTGAGGGGCTGGGGCTGGGCCGGGGCTGGGGGCGGGCNNGGGGCGGGCCTGGGGTCCGGCTGGGCCGAGCGGTGCCGCGTGGCGCCGGGCCGTGCCGAGTCACACCGGTGCCGCACGGCGCTGAGCTGTGCCACGGCGTGCCCAGTGCCGACGCCCGTGCCGCTGTCCCAGGAGGAGCTGTGTAACCACAGCTGGCAGTCGGTGCAGGCCCGGCTGCTGGCGCTGCAGCGGCGCCAGCCCCTGTGCGTGCCGCGCCGGGAGCTGACGGAGCTCGACATCCACCACCGCATCCTGCGCTTCCGCAACTACACCGTGGCCATGGTCAACAAATCCCTGCTGCCCGTGCGCTTCCGCCTGCCGCTGCTCGGCCCCGTCGTCTTCCTCACGCGGGGGCTGCAGTTCAACCTGGAGCTGCTGCTGTTCCGCGGCCCGGCCGCGCTCTTCCAGAACACCTGGAGCCTGCGGCCGCAGGTGAAGCGGGCGGGCGCTCGGCGGGCGCTGGCCCGGGGGCTGGCACGGGCGGCCGTGCTGCTGGGGGTGGCCAACCTGGCGCTGTGTCCCTGCGTGCTGGGCTGGCGCCTGCTCCTGGCCTTCTTCAGCTACGCCGAGGGGCTGAAGCGGGCTCCGGGCAGCCTGGGCGCTCGCCGCTGGTCGCTCTACGCCCGCCACTACCTGCGCCACTTCAACGAGCTGGGCCACGAGCTGCAGGCGCGGCTGGGCCGCGGCCACGCGCCGGCCACCAAGTACATGGACTCGTTCAGTAGCCCGCTGCTAGCCGTGCTGGCTCGCCACATCGGCTTCTTCGCCGGCTCCGTGCTGGCCGTGCTCATTGTGCTCACCGTGTACGACGAGGACGTGCTGACGGTGCAGCACATCCTGACGGCCATCACGCTGCTGGGGCTCGTGGTCACTGTGGCCAGGTGGGTGCTGGGTTGGTGGTCGCGGTGGCCAGGTGGATGGGCCAGGCTCTGTGCTGTGCCGTGCTGTGCCATGCTGGGCTGGGTGGCAGTGGGAGGCTCAGGTGGGACCCCGCCTGTGCCCCTCCAGGTCCTTCATCCCAGACGAGCACGCGGTGTGGTGCCCGGAGCAGCTGCTGCAGCGGGTCCTGGCACACGTGCATTACCTGCCCGAGCACTGGCAGGGCCGCGCCGGCCGCGCCGAGACACGGGCAGAGATGGCGCAGCTCTTCCAGTACAAGGCGGTGGGTGCAGCCCCCCACTCCCCGAGACTCTCCTCACCAGGACCCCACTCCCCTGGCACCATCCTCTCCCCACCCCCAGGAGCGCACAGGCTGGGAGCCCTCCACCCTGGCACTCCCCACATCAGGATCCCCAGCCTGGACCCCTCAACACTAGGACCCCGTGCCCCAAGAACCCATTGCCCTTGGGACTCCCTGTCCCAATCCCCTGCCTTAGGACCCCCCACCCCCAGGACCCCACCCCAGGACTGGGAGCTTCCTGTGCCGGGGTCCCGTACTCTGGGATCCACCACGCTGGGACCCTCCTGCACAAGATTCCCCACTCCTGAGGCACCCCCATCCCAGGAGCCTCCTGCTTTGGAGTCCCCCACCCTGAGATCCCTTCACCCCGGGGCAGCGCTGCCCCTCCTCAGGACCTGCTGACCTGATACCCCTGCCCTGGACGTCCCGCCCCAGGACTTCTGAATCTGGGACCTCCGCCCGGGACACTCCCAGATCCCATTGCCCTCCCCCGCAGGTTTTCATCCTGGAGGAGCTGCTGAGCCCCCTCGTGACCCCCCTGATCCTCATCTTCGCGTTTCCCCCCCGCGCTCTCGACATCGTGGACTTCTTCCGCAACTTCACGGTGGAGGTGGCGGGGGTGGGCGACATCTGTTCCTTCGCGCAGCTGGACGTGCGGCACCACGGCAACCCCCAGGTGGGCACGGGGGGCCCGGGGAGGCGTTGCGGGGCTGTGTGTGTGCGCTGCGGGGGTGTGCCATGTCCCTGTCCCCGCAGTGGCTGTCGGAGGGACACACGGAGGCGCCCCCGGAGCGCCAGGCGGAGCACGGCAAGACGGAGCTGTCGCTGATGCGCTTCGCCCTGAGCAACCCCCGGTGGCGGCCGCCGCCGCCCGCCCGCCGCTTCCTCGGCCACCTCCAGGCGCAGGTGACCCGCGACGCGGCCACCGCGCCCCCCCCGCGGCATCTGCTAGCCGAGGGGCCGCTGGCCGCGTCCCTTCTCTCCGAGGACTCGGCCCTGGCGGTGAGTGGGGGCGCTTCGGGGGGGGCTGCGGGATGTTTTAGGTGTCCCCCTGACGNGGGGGTGTGACGGAGGGAGGGGGTGGCGGGGATGGATGTGGTGGCGGGGGAGGGGTGTCACAGGAAGGAGGGGGTGCTGCGGCGGGGGTGTCACCTCGTGTCCCCCCGTGCCGCCCCTCCCGTGCCCCAAGGCCGGCGCTGAGTGAGTCGCGGCTGCGCAGCCTGAGCCGCTCGGCGCTGCTGGCCGAGGTGGCCTCGGCCGAGATGAGCCTTCACGCCATCTACCTGCACCAGGTGTGTCACCTGCCGTTCCCGGGGTCCCCCTGCCCACAGCACCCCGGGACAGGTCCCTGCAGGTCCCTGGTGTCCCGAGTGTCACTGTCTGGGTGCTCTGCCTCACCCCTTGGGGTCCTGCCTGGCCCTGGTCTCTGGTCCCCAGCGCCATCCCAGGCTGTCCCCGCCCTCCCTGCCCCACTGGGTGACACCCACCCACCGTTCTTGGCCACTGCCAGCTGGGGATGAGGCACCGCAGCTGCTGTCACCCATGTGACGGCCCCTTCTGCCATCCCTTTGGGGCTGGGGAGTGTCCCGGGCTGAGGGACCCCTGCCCTGTCCATGGGGGGGGGCTCTGAGTTCCTCTGGGGGTGATCTGATCTCTGATCTGGGCTCTCGGCTATTCCTTGCCCCTTGTCCCCCCCCAGCTCCACCAGCAGCAGCAGCANTCCAGGTCCTTCATCCCAGACGAGCACGCGGTGTGGTGCCCGGAGCAGCTGCTGCAGCGGGTCCTGGCACACGTGCATTACCTGCCCGAGCACTGGCAGGGCCGCGCCGGCCGCGCCGAGACACGGGCAGAGATGGCGCAGCTCTTCCAGTACAAGGCGGTGGGTGCAGCCCCCCACTCCCCGAGACTCTCCTCACCAGGACCCCACTCCCCTGGCACCATCCTCTCCCCACCCCCAGGAGCGCACAGGCTGGGAGCCCTCCACCCTGGCACTCCCCACATCAGGATCCCCAGCCTGGACCCCTCAACACTAGGACCCCGTGCCCCAAGAACCCATTGCCCTTGGGACTCCCTGTCCCAATCCCCTGCCTTAGGACCCCCCACCCCCAGGACCCCACCCCAGGACTGGGAGCTTCCTGTGCCGGGGTCCCGTACTCTGGGATCCACCACGCTGGGACCCTCCTGCACAAGATTCCCCACTCCTGAGGCACCCCCATCCCAGGAGCCTCCTGCTTTGGAGTCCCCCACCCTGAGATCCCTTCACCCCGGGGCAGCGCTGCCCCTCCTCAGGACCTGCTGACCTGATACCCCTGCCCTGGACGTCCCGCCCCAGGACTTCTGAATCTGGGACCTCCGCCCGGGACACTCCCAGATCCCATTGCCCTCCCCCGCAGGTTTTCATCCTGGAGGAGCTGCTGAGCCCCCTCGTGACCCCCCTGATCCTCATCTTCGCGTTTCCCCCCCGCGCTCTCGACATCGTGGACTTCTTCCGCAACTTCACGGTGGAGGTGGCGGGGGTGGGCGACATCTGTTCCTTCGCGCAGCTGGACGTGCGGCACCACGGCAACCCCCAGGTGGGCACGGGGGGCCCGGGGAGGCGTTGCGGGGCTGTGTGTGTGCACTGCGGGGGTGTGCCATGTCCCTGTCCCCGCAGTGGCTGTCGGAGGGACACACGGAGGCGCCCCCGGAGCGCCAGGCGGAGCACGGCAAGACGGAGCTGTCGCTGATGCGCTTCGCCCTGAGCAACCCCCGGTGGCGGCCGCCGCCGCCCGCCCGCCGCTTCCTCGGCCACCTCCAGGCGCAGGTGACCCGCGACGCGGCCACCGCGCCCCCCCCGCGGCATCTGCTAGCCGAGGGGCCGCTGGCCGCGTCCCTTCTCTCCGAGGACTCGGCCCTGGCGGTGAGTGGGGGCGCTTCGGGGGGGGCTGCGGGATGTTTTAGGTGTCCCCCTGACGAATGTCCCCGCAGCACGAGGGGCTGGTGGCCAGTGTCCTGGCGGCCAGCGGGCTGGTGGCCCGGGAGCCGCGCTTTGGGCAGCCCTGCAGCACGGCCAGCGCCACCGCCAGCCTGCTGGCATCCCTGCGGAACCCCCTGGGGACCCCGCCCTGCGGAGCCCCGGACAGCCCCGGGGAACAGCCGTGCCCCGAGGACAGGTGGGGACAAGGGACAGGGGCCGTGAGGAGGGGAGCGTGACGGGGACGTGGGGGGCGTGGGGAGGGGGGACATGGCTGGGAAGGGTGTCCGAGCAGTGAAGGGTGGCGCTGAGGGGGGCTCTCATGGTGGGGAGCAGTGTTGTGGTGGGGG
>VWZS01001124.1:0-20652 GCA_013397075.1 Rhabdornis inornatus
AAGAAAAAAAATCCCAACCAACCCTCCCAAAAAAATCCCAAATCCCGGAAATTTTGCCCAGCCCAGGAGATCCCAGCGCCAGAATTCCATGGATGCACTGAGGGGGAAAAAAAAGGGAATTTTTTTTTTTTTGGGGTGATTTTCACTCCTTCCAGCACCTCAAATCCATCAATTTTTCCCAAAGCGGCCAAAAATTGGAAAATTCCATCCAATGGGAAGAGAAGAGCTGGGAATACAAAATCCTGGATTAATTATTTTGCGTTTTTTGCTTTTTTTTTTCACCTTTTCCGACGGGATTTGCATCCCTGGATTTCCACAAAGCTCTCTGTGTTTCATCTTCCTGGGAATTAATTAAATTCGTTCAATTAATTAATTAATTCATCAAATTAATTAAAGCCTGGAGCTTTTGGATGCCAATGGAATGCCAGGAAAGCTCCTTGGGATGAGCTGGGATTGGGAATATTTTGAAAAATTCCCAAAAATCCACCGGCAGCTCCTGGGCATGGAATTCAATTTGGATTTCGCTGCTTTCCCTCCAAAGGAAGAGGAGAAAAAAATAAAAGTGGTGGGAGAGGAAAAATAATCCCAAATCCTCCAAAATTTCCTGGGATATTTGTATTTCTTTCCCTCTGTTGCATCTCCCACCCCTTTTCCAAAGGGATTTTTGCACTTCCCTGGAAATGCAGGCAAAATTCCTGCTTGGAAGGGCAAAAAAAATCCAGGAAAATGTGAAGGGAGCCTGGATCCTCACACAGATTCCAGGAATTTTCCCTGATTTTTTGTGTCCCAGCGTAAAATCCGCTTTTATCTCGAGGATCTGAGTCTTGGAGCTGCTCCTGCTTTTTCCTGCATCCAGATGTGGGATCTGATCCCGCTGCAGCAGCTGGAAAAGGCTGGAAAATTCCGGGAATGTTTTGTTCCTTCCAGGTGGGTTTTGTTGCCTTTCCAGGATTTTTTTTTTTCCCCAGGATTTTCCAGGTGCCAAATGAAGCAAGACAAAGAGCCCGAGGTGGGATTTTCCCTTGGTTTTCCAAGGAAAAACCCATCCCGATTTTCCCCTTGTAGAGCTGCCTGGCATTGAAGGTTTTCCAGGCTTTTCCAAGGATTTTTCACCTTCCCAGGGATGTTGGGATGTGATTCCACCCTTGGGATGGGGACGGGAATTCCCAGTGGATTCAGGGATGGAGGTCCTGCTCCAAACAGGGATGGGGATTTGGGATCAGGGATGGGGATTTGGGAACAGGGATGGGGATTTGGGATCAGGGATGGGGATTTGGGAACAGGGATGGGGATTTGGGAACAGGGATGGGGATTATTTGGGAACAGGGATGGGGATTTGGGAACAGGGATAGGGATTATTTGGGAACAGGGATGGGGATTATTTGGGAACAGGGATGGGGATTATTTGGGAACAGGGATTGGGATTATTTGGGAACAGGGATGGAGATTATTTGGGAACAGGGATGGGGATTATTTGGGAACAGGGATAGGGATTATTTGGGAACAGGGACGAGGATTATTTGGGAACAGGGACGGGGATTTCACCCCAAAAGGATTGTGGATGGCAGGAAAAGCTCCCGGAGAGGATGGAGGGAGTCCCGGAGGCTTTTCCAAGATTTCGGCCAGGCTGGATGAGGTTTATCCCAAACCTGGGATAGCGGGAAGTGCCCCTGCCCTTGGGATGAGCTTTAAGATCCTTTCCAACCAAACCATTCCATGATTCCAGGATTAAACCCAGCCCTCCATTAGCGGCATCTTTAATTCCTCCCGCTGGAAAAATCCATCGCTCATGAGCGCAATTCCAGCTGGGAACACCACGGGGGATTTTTCCAGGCTGCTTTTCCACCGGACGGGATTTTGTCAGCCCTTTCCCGAGGTATCCAATCCAATCTCCTGCTGCTTCCAGAGGGTGGATGAGGCTCAGCCGTGGCCGTTTCAGGGCTGCCTCATTTTCCAATTACCAAATTATCCCGATCCAGCCTCTCCTTCCGTCCCTTTCCCTTTGTCGGGGTTGCTTAGGAACGGCCGCGCACATCGGAGCTGCGCCCGGGAGATGCACCAGGAATTCCCTCCTGGAAAAGGGGCTGGGAGTGCTCCTAAATCCCTGGATTTGCATCAGTGCTGGAGCCACAAATCCCGGCAGAACACGACCCCAAAGCCCTCTTTGTTCCCAGATTCCATGAGGATTTTCCCAGCTGGCTTGATGGGTTTTGAATCCCAGATTTCCACTGCTCAGCTTTGCTTTTTCCAAAGGATGTTCAGGAATTTTCTGGTTCGGAGCCTGGAAAGCCACCGGCCCTAAAACCTCTCCCCTGACTCCCTGCACTGAAATAATTCCAAGGAACTCGATTTTAGGCTGACCTGACATTTCCAGGGAAATGCCCGGGCTCCATTCCCGGAATGTTTTGGCCCTGCCAAAGCCTGGACGGCAAATCCATCGGGAACATTTCATTAATCCAAGGGGGATTTAAAAAAAAAAAAAAATTCCAGTTCTCAATTTCTCCGAGATTTCTCTGATGGGAATTTGAGCTGGGTTTAATCCATTAAGCTGGACTTTAGTCCTGCCTAGAATCCCTATGGATTTCCAGATCTCTTTATTGGATTCCCACAAGCTGTAGCTCCGAGCTCCTGGAGGAATTGGAAGTGGCATTTTTTAGGGAAAAACCTGGCTTGGATCCCTGTGTTTTTCTTGGAGATTTTGGGATGGATCCTTTTAACCTGCCCAGGGAACTCCCAAGTGGAGGAGGAGATGGGAATTCCTAAAGGCCTCAGAGAATTCCTAAAGGCTCCAGGGAATTTAGGGCCAGGCCAAAGGGGATGGGGCTCCACCCTCCCACCTGATCCAGCTGGAAAAACAGATATTCCCACTTTTCTCTGCCATTCCCAAGGTTTCCTTCTTCCAGGAGAATGACCCAGAATTCCACGGCATTGGGGGACACTTTTATTTTACAAAAATAAAACTCAGGAATTCGTGCCACCTGGTTTGGCTCAGGAATTCTGCCCTTCCCATCCTCCTTTTCCTGAGCATCCAGAGGTTTCCCTCTCCTCATCCCATAATGTCCATAATTCCAGTTTCTTTTTTTTCCAACATCTTCATGTTTGTTTTTCTCTTGTCCATCCCGGAGGTTTTGGATCCTCCCAATCCCCTTGGATTTAAATGAAGCACTTGGAGCTGCTCATCTCCCTCTGCCTGCTTTGGGAAAAAAGAGGGAAGAGGAAACAATGGGAATTTCAGAAGTTTGGCCTCCCTCTTGGAATTCCCAAGCTCACAGTGGCATGGGAAGTCCCTGACACCACGGGATTGTCCCATCCCACATCCATAAAAAGCAAATATCCCAATCCTGGCTGGCTCCTGGCTCTGTCTAGGATCAGCCAGGAAAAATGGGCTCAGGGGGGACTCAGGAATCTGTCTTGGATTGGGATGGATCCCATTCCCAGTGGTTGTTTATTCCCACAAACTCTGCTGGAGCTGCTTTGTCAAGTTCCCAGTGACTCCTAAAGCAAATTCCCTGGAAAAAAAAATGGGCAGGAGGAGCTTCTCTCAGTTCCTGGTGCTGCTGGGCCTGGATTCCAAGCCCTTGGAGTGATTCCCAAAATTATGGATCTGAGCCTTTAATTCCTCTCTCTTTTCAAAGTTTCCCTCAAACTGAGAGCGGACAAACCTAAGCAGAGATTTTTTTTTTTTTAATGGATTGTGGAGAATCCATGGATTTTTTTTTTTTTCCAGAGGGATTTTTTCCAGGCAGAGGGAATTCTGAGAGAGGAATATTTTCCTGGGAAAATATTCCTGCTTGGAGCAGGGTTTGCATTCCTGCCATTTTCCCTGGGATGGCCTGGAGACGAGGGAACATCCACACAAACTGGAGATGCCAGAGTGTGCTTGGATGGAACATTCCAGGCTTTTTAGGGCACAAATCCCCAAATTCCTGCCAATCTCAGTCCTTGGAAAGCACAAAAAACATCCAAATTATCAGGATACGATGTCTAGGAGCTCCTGGGAATGATCTGGGAATGGGAATGGGAATAAAAGCCTGGAACTTCCTGGCACTTCCCAGTAGGGCACCTGAAAGAAACGAGACTGGGCAAATCCCAGATGGGATTTCCTGCTCTGGAAAATCCTGGGTGGGATTTCCTGGCTCTGGAAAATCCTGGATGGGTTTTCCTGCTCTGGATGGGATTTCCTGTTCTGGAAAAGCCTGGTTGGGTTTTCCTGCTCTGGAAATCCTGGATAAGCTTTCCTGCTCTGGAAAATCCTGGATGGGTTTTCCTGTTCTGGAAAATCCTGGATGGGTTTTCCTGGCTCTGGATGGGTTTTCCTGGATCTGGAAAATCCTGGATGGGTTTTCCTGCTCTGGATGGGTTTTCCTGCTCTGGAAAATCCTGGATGGGTTTTCCTGCTCTGGGTTTTCACTCCTGGCTGGGGGAAGAGGGAATCTGGAGGATTTTCCAGCCTTACCTGTGGGGCTCTGGCAGCGCCGCTCGCATTCCCGCTGGGATGGGAAGCGGTTGCTGTTCCCTCGGCAGCCCCCGAACAGGAAGGGCCGGCAGGAATTCGTGGGGCTGTGGAAGTACCAGAGCAGGGAATGGTGCTGGCAGGAGCCCTCGTCCATGGGCTGCAGGCACAGGGCTGCAGGGAAACAGCATCCCCAAATTCCACATGGGCTGGATCCAGTGGGAAAACACCCCCACATTCCCCATGGGCTGGATCCGGGTGGGAAAACACCCCCACATTCCCCATGGGCTGGATCCAGTGGGAAACAGCACCCCCAAATTCCACATGGGCTGGATCCAGTGGGAAAACATCCCCAAATTCCCCATGGGTTGGGTCCAGTGGGAAAACATCCCACAACCATGCAGGGATTGGATCCAGTGGGAAAACACCCTGACAACCATCCATGGGTTGGATTTGCTCCGGAAAATATCCCCCAAACCATCCAGGGGTTGGATCCCATGTTGGACAAAGGAGGGAATCCGAGTGGATTTCCGAAGGGGACAAAGGGGAAATTTAGGAGTGGATTCCCAGAGGGGTCAAAGGGGGACATCCAGAAGTGGATTCCCATATTGGACAAAGGAGGGAATCCAGCACTGGATTCCCATAATGGAAAAATGGGGATATCCAGGAGTGGATTCCCATATTGGACAAAGGGGAAATCCAGGAGTAGGTTCCCAAAGGGGGATATCCAGAAGTGGATTCCCATAATGGACAAAGGAGGGAATCTCAGTGGATTCCCAAAGGGGACAAAGGGGGAAATCCAGCAGTGGAATCCCATATTGGACAAAGGAGGGAATCCAGTAGTGGATTCCCATAATGGAAAAATGGGGATATCCAGGAGTGGATTCCCATAATGGACAAAGGGGAAATCCAGGAGTGGATTCCCATAATGGAAAAATGGGGATATCCAGGAGTGGATTCCCATATTGGACAAAGGGGAAATCCAGCAGTGGATTCCCAGTATGGGATGAGCTCCGTGTTGCTCCATCATCCATCCCTGTGATTCCCACCACGGCAGCCCCTGACCTTTCCCAGGGGATGGTTAAACCCTGGATTCCAGTGGGATATTTTCACAGGGAATTCCAGGAGGATCCTCCCAGTGTGTTTGTCTGGATCAAAACCCAGTTCCTTCAGCACCAGCTCAAGCCCGGCTGCTTTAAGCCAAGCCCAAACTGAGTTTTAACCTCGTGTAACTCCTCGAGTGCCACATCCCTTGATCCCAAGGCCAAGCAGCCCTTTTCCACTTGGGAAGTGACTTCCCTAAATGCCACTTAATTCCCTGCTTTTCACCTGGTGATTGGCTGTCGGCTTCTGGCTGCGAGGTTCCCGTTGTCTGCCGTGCCCGGCCTAAGGGGGAGGGGGAAAAAAAAAAAAACAAACCTCAAGGAAATCACACGGAATGAGGGCGTGCAAACAAATTATCCCACATTTAAATAAAGATCCTTGGAGCCTTCCGTGGCTAACGAGTTCTCCTAATAAATGTCACGGAGCAACCGGCCACGGGGAGCGAGGAACCGGCGGCAATAAAACCCTTAATGGTGTTAAACAACTCCGTGGGAAAGGTTGGGCGTCCGTCAGAGAAAATGGGAGCGTTTGCGGTTGTTTGTTGGAGATAAATGTCAGGCTGGAGCTCGGGAGCCTCGGGAAAGCCGGGAGCGATTGGAATCTGGCGGCAATAACGCTCGGGCCGCACAATCCTGTTAACGTTTGGAGCGGCTCCGCGCTCTCGTCACTTAGCACAGGGATTTATGAGCCCTCCTGCCTCGGCCCCAGCTTTTAATGGGATTGTTGGCTGCTGCCGTGATTCAATAACACCTGGAATGTCCCATCCATCTGATCCCCAGTGCTGCCGGGGCATAAATCGAGTTTAGATCCAGATGGGAGACTTTGACGTCCGGCACAGACGTCGGAAAAGCGCCCGGAGTTGGGCGGGAGAAGAGGGGAGCGAGGGTTGTTGGGGGTTGGTTCTAGGCTTGGCTGGATTTTTTCGGGATGTGTTCATTCCTTACATGGGGAATCATCAATGGGTGTGATTTAAAACCCCTCCCAAAGCGCCTAAAGCCCTTCCCAAAGCTCTGTGTCCTGGGGAATAATGGAATCATGGAATATGAGCTTGGAATTGGGTGATCCTTCAGGCCCCTTCCATCCCAAACCATTCCATGTCCCAAACTGGAAAGGGGGCTGTTAAAACCCTGGAATCCAAATCTCTGTTCAATTCCCTGCCTTGGAATTGGATGATTTTTAAGACCTCTTCCATCCCAAACCATTCCATGTCCCAAACTGGAAAGGGGGCTGTTAAAACCCTGGGATCCAAATCTCTGTTCAATTCCCTGCCTTGGAATTGGATGATTTTTAAGGCCCCTTTCATCCCAAACCATTCCATGTCCCAAACTGGAAGGGTCTGTAAAAACCCTGGAATTCAAATCTCTGTTGGACTCCTTGGCCTGGAATTGGATGATTTTTAAGGTCCCTTCCATCCCAAACCATTCCATGTCCCAAACTGGAAGCGTCTGTTAAAATCCTGGGATCCAAATCTCTGTTGGATTCCCTGCCTTGGAATTGGATGATTTTTAAGACCTCTTCCATCCCAAACTATTCCATGTCCCAAACTGGAAGGTGTTGGAAGGATCACGGATTCCAACTCCCTCTTAGACCGGAATTTGGGGCATTGAGACCTCCCCTAATTTTGGGATATTTTTGGGGTGACAAAGAGGATTTAATGACAGCGTTCGATCAAGTTTAATTAAGCCCCAAACCCCCGGGCTGGAAAACCATTCCGCTGCTCCATCCCCATAATTTGGAAGAAATTCCCAAACTTTCATCCCATAACCTGTGAACTGTAGGACAGCACCACAGCTGATTTTGGGATGTGAAGGTGACCACGCTGGGGTGCCTTGCCCATGGCAATGGGATTTTTAATTCATCCTGAATTATTTTTCCATCTGTGCCATCCATCGTACCCAACCCTCCTCCTCCTCCTGATTACGAAATCTGAGCATCTTCCTTCGCGGAATTACAAGAAATTATCCCAAACTCTCCCTCCTTTTTAACCCTGGCCTGAACTTTGGATTTTGAGGAATCCTGCCACAAATGGCTCCGTAATCCCTCCATTTCCCCCTGTCCTGTTTTCCATCTCTCCCAGAAATCCAGGTGGGAATCCCTGAGGAGATCAGGAGGTCCATGGGTGGCTCTTGCCTTGCTGATCTGGCTCTTCCAGGGCCATTCCCACATGGAAAATACAAACAGGAACAGATCCAGTTGTTTTTCCCTGAGTTTTAAGCCTTGGTTTTCCCTTTATTAAAATGTTCACGAGGCCCTGGACAGAAATAGTCTGGGATGAGTGTTTGGTCTCAGAGATGCCATTTCTGCCTGGCTGGAAGTTTTACTGGAACTTGCCAAGGATGTGGTGGGAAAAACGGGATAAAATCAGCCTGGAAATGTCTGTCTCCTCCCAAACTTTTAAAAGGAACCCTTTGGAATATTGGGATCACCACTGGTCCCATGAATATTTAGGTTTTCAGCTCAGTGTTATCTCCAAATGTGGGAGCCCTCACTGGGAATTCCATCCCTGCCTCATTCTTGCCAAGGATGTGGTGGAAAAAATGGGATAAAACCAGCTTGGAAATGTCTGTCTCCTCCCAAACTTTTAAAAGGAACCCTTTGGAATATTGGGATCACCACTGATCCCATTTCCTCACCATCAGCTCTGTGTCACCTCCAAGTGTGGGAGCCCTCACTGGGAACCTCTGCCTCATTCCCACCAAGGATGTGGTGGGAAAAATGGGATAAAACCAGACTGGAAATGTCTGTCTCCTCCCAAACTTTTAAAAGGAACCCTTTGGAATACTGGGATCACCACTGATCCCATTTCCTCACCATCAGCTCAGTGTCATCTCCAAGTGTGGGAGCCCTCAGGGAATACCATCCCTGCCTCATTCTTGCCAAGGATGTGGTGGAAAAAAAGGGATAAAATCAGCTTGGAAATGTCTGTCTCCTCCCAAACTTTTAAAAGGAACTCTTTGGAATATTGGGATCACCACTGATCCCATGAATATTTAGGTTTTCAGCTCGGTGTCATCTCCAAGAATGTGGGAGCCCTCACTGGGAATCCCATCCCTGCCTCATTCCTGCCCAATTCCAGGGAAGAGGGTTTATCACGAGGTTCATGGGATGCTCCAGAGGATTCCATGGTTGGAAAGATGGGAAGGAGGCAGCTGAACTCACCTGCAGTGGGTGGAGGCGGCTCCATGGAGGGTTCCACTGGAGTCTCCAATGTGGTCTTGCCGCGAGTTGTGCCAAGATTTTCTTCCCCGTTTCCGCCATTCCCGGTGTATTCCCGAGGCTGGGAATACCCTTGGAGCCTCCTGTGGACTTGCAGACCTGAGGATTGAGGGTCACTGAGGATGAATGCCATGCTTTGGGCTCTGCAGGCTCCGTGGACCATCGGATTTGAGGGTTCCACGAATCCTGGAGCTCAGCATGGGATGGCGGAGCAATCCCGGGATTTTGTGGGCAGGGATTGGGATTTCTGTGGGTTCAGCTTTAAAAAGTGGGGGTCAGGAAGGGATTTGATCGTGTCCTGGAGGAGAGGGTGGAAACAGGAGACCTCCAGGTGTCCCTCTGATCCCTCAGATTCCTCTCAGGAAGACCCAATCCCCCTCCCCAATCCAGGATCCAAAAGCTGTTGGTGATCCAACATTTTTTGTGCTGAATCCCAGGAAAAAAAAAAAAGCATTTATTCCTAAAAACAACTTTTCACTTGCAGTTTCAGGCTGGTTTGGGGCAAGGAGAAAATCCTTTCCTGCACGAATTCCCAGCCTTACCTTTTCCATGGATTTCCTTCCAAACTCACCTCCACAACCTGCAGGCAGAAGAGACAGGGAAGAGTTTGTTTGCTACTTTTATTTTTCCAACATAAATAAGATTTTTTCAAGGAAATAATTATTTTTATGGATTATTTTCCATCCCTTTCCCCCTGCTTTTTCAAGGATCCAAATGCTTCCTAACAACTCCAGTGGGGGTGAACCTCAAAATCTTCCATATCCTCAGGGAAAGCCCAGGGAATGGGGCAGGAAGGTTCTGCTGGATCTTAAATAAATGGATTTCTGCAAGGCAAGGAAAGCAAGACCCCAAAAACTTTTAACGTTGGGATTCTGGGGTAAAATCATCCCCAAAATTTTAATTTTATTTTTTTTTTTTTTTTTGTGCTGGTGGGAGTTATTCCATGTGGGAGAAGAGAATTCTGTGTGCCAAGGAGTGCCACAAAAAAAATGGGAATTAAAAGATTCGGCGAGCTCCAAGCTTCCCACCATGACCCAGCACCTTCCCAACCCGTGAGGAAATTCGGGAAAGATTTCCTGACAAAACCAAACGGGAAGAGGGGAGGGAGGGTTAAGGGATAAAAATTAAGAGTTCCAGGAAGTCAGGGATGTGCAGGGCCTGGAATTCCACGCTCCTGGAGAGGGGCCCCAGCTCCAGCTGCTGCTAATGGGTGACATTTGGGGACGTGCTGGCGCGGACACGGCTCCAATTTAGCTGCTGGCAGGGTCACCACGGGGCCAACTCACCACAAATCCCTCTCATTTGGCTCCTGAGCACTTCCTTCACCTCTTCCTCCTGCGCCAGAGACGGGAAAACGGAATTTAGGGATGAATTCCAACCCCGGCGCCACCACCCTGCTTGTTCCACCGAGGTGGAGCCACCGAGTTTTGGGGTGTAAGGAGAGCAGAGATTTGGTGTCATGGGGTTCAAGATTTGCACCTCATTCCCTCTGGAATGAGAATTCCATGGGTTCTGGAGCTCATCCTGGGCGTGGTTTGGGATGATGGAGCAATCCCGGGATTTTGTGGGCAGGGATTGGGATTTCTGTGGGTTCATCTTTAAAAAGTGGGGGTCAGGAAGGGATTTGATCGTGTCCTGGAGGAGAGGGTGGAAACAGGAGAATTCCAGGTGTCCCTCTGATCCCCCAGATTCCAATTCCAGAGGAATTGGGACTCCAATCCATGTCACACCTCAAACCCGGGCTGGCTTTCCAAGGAATGTCCCCACGCTCCTGGAATTGTCCCACCAAGGTGGAGCCACCGAGTTTTGGGTGCAATGGGATCAGAGATTTGGTGTGATGGTGAGCTCTGTTCGAGATCTGTGGCTCATTCCCTCTGGAATGAGAATTCCATGAGTCCTGGAGCTCAGCATGGGATGGCAGAGCAATCCCGGGATTTTGTGGGCAGGGATTGGGATTTCTGTGGGTTCATCTTTAAAAAGTGGGGGTCAGGAAGGGATTTGATCGTGTCCTGGAGGAGAGGGTGGAAACAGGAGAATTCCAGGTGTCCCTCTGATCCCCCAGATTCCAATTCCAGAGGAATTGGGACTCCAATCCATGTCACACCTCAAACCCGGGCTGGCTTTCCAAGGAATGTCCCCACGCTCCTGGAATTGTCCCACCGAGGTGGAGCCACCGAGTTTTGGGGTGTAAGGAGAGCAGAGATTTGGTGTCATGGGGTTCAAGGTTTGTGGCTCATTCCCTCTGGAAATTCCTGGTTTTCCTGCAGCCAGCTCCTCTGGCCATGAGGAATGGGATCCCAACAAACCTGGGCTGGCTTTCCAAGGAATGTCCCCACGATCTCCCAGATTTCCCTGAGCTCTGAAAAGCCATGGAGCCACCTGCACCCAAATTATCCTCCGGGATTTCCCCTTGGGAAGGAGCTGTGGGATCACATTTGATGGTTTGGAGCTGCATCCCCTCCTGCTTCCTCAGCCAGCGCCATTCCCCATGGAATGACATCTCCAATCTCATGGATTTGGATCCCATCCTTCATCCCTGGGACAGCCAATGGCCACTGATCCCATTGGGAATCTTCCCTGTGGGATGGTCCATGTCCTGCTGGACTTTCCAGCACCTCTGATTCTGAATTTTGGGGCGTTTTCCATGTAGGGAGCTGGAATTTCCAGCAGCCTAAATTTAGGAGATCCTTTCCCACAACGCCCCTGCTAAAATTAATCCTGCTTGGAAAATGAATCCACACCCCGGAAAAATGGAAATATTGCCTTGTGGCAGTCAAAGTGGCACAAAATCCGGGATGAAGGGATATGGAAGGAGCTGCAAGAGGAATTTTGGCCTGATCCATGTGGGAATTTTGTCCTGATCCATGCGGGTCAACCCCTCTTTCTTCCTCATGATTTAGAAGCCCAGGGCAGCAGCTTTTCCCTAAAAGCTTTGAAAATGAAATGAAAAGGCTTTGAAAATGAATTTTCCCTCTTTTTCTTTGGATTGGACCAGCCCTGGAGCACTGACCCTGTCGGCCAAGCAGGAATTGGGAACCAGGGGAAAAATGAGGGATGGAAAATCTGCCCTAAGGAGCTTTAGGCTTGGCTTTGCAGAGCCCAGCTCTGCTCCCACCCTGCTCTGCCGTGTTGGGTGACACCAACATCCTCATTTCCCAGATATTCTCGGAGCAAATCCATTTCTCAGCATTCCCCTCCTCCCCTCGGCCTCTCTTAGGGCCGATTTTCCCCATTTCCCCCCCGGGAATGGGAAATGATTTTGGGAGAAAGCACTCACGGAAAGGCCGGGATCTCCCTTGGCTCCTTTCTGCCCGGCGGGACCATTTTCCCCCTGTTAAAAACACTCTGCTCATTCCCAAATCTCCGGAGATTATCCATGAAAAGCTCTGGGAATTCGTGCTCCTTAGGGATGATAGCTCAGGAGGGAGATGGGGAAAAAGCCTCACGTGTTTTTCCTATAAATTTTAGGGATATCTGCGAGTAGTTCAGTCCAGATCCCAGATTTTTTAGGAGCTCTGCCCCATCCCAACAATACGAATTTTAACACCTTAAAGTCAGGTTTAAGAGGTTGGACACATGGACAGGATCTGGCCTGCACAGAATTTTTGGGAGATCAGCTCAAGAAGAAGATTTGAAGCTGGAGCTGCAATCCCAGTGCTGGAAAAACGGGAAAACCAGGAGATGTTGAGCGTTGTCAACAAGGGACAGCAACACCCTGACGGATTTGCCACTCAGAACTGCTGGAAAACTGGATTTGTGGATTAAGGGTCCTCAAAACTATTAAAGGACAAGGAGCACAAGAAGGATGATCCCAATTAAAGCTGGGAGGATCATTTTTCTCAATCCACGCTCACATCCAGTGCCAGGAAAAATCACATTATCCACCAGCAGCACACGGAGTGAAAGCAGCGCCACTCCTGACCCTAAAATCCCTTTGGGGGATTTTTGGGACGTTGGGATTTGCAGGGTGGAGGGGCTGACCCCAAACAGGCTGGGATTGGGATCCCAAGCCCTTGCTGGAATTCTCTGCTGGGCATTAATTAGTGATTATTGTTCATACCTGCTGCATTAATTACTAATTATTGGTTCATTCCTGCTGCATTGATTACTAATTATTGGTTCATTCCTGCCTCATTAATTACTGATTATTGGTTCATTCCTATTGCATTAATTACTGATTATTGTTCATTCCTCCTGCATTGATTACTGATTATTGGTTCATTCCTGCCTCATTAATTACTGATTATTGGTTCATTCCTGCTGCATTGATTACTGATTATTGGTTCATTCCTGCTGCATTAATTACTGATTATTGGTTCATTCCTGCTGCATTGATTACTGATTATTGGTTCATTCCTGCCTCATTAATTACTGATTATTGGTTCATTCCTGCTGCATTAATTACTGATAATTGGTTCATTCTTGTTGCATTAATTACTGATTATTGGTTCATTCCTGTTGCATTGATTAGTGATTATTGGTTCATTCCTGTTGCATTAATTACTGATTATTGGTTCATTCCTGCTGCATTAATTACTGATAATTGGTTCATTCCTGTTGCATTAATTACTGATAATTGGTTCATTCCTGTTGCATTAATTACTGATTATTGTTCATTCCTGCTGCATTAATTACTGATAATTGGTTCATTCCTGTTGCATTAATTACTGATTATTGGTTCATTCCTGCTCTGCCTCGAGGCTGTGCTGATCCAAAATTTGATGTTTTCCCAAAGGAATCTTCCCCCAGCTGGAGACACCTCCAGGCAGAAATTTGGGCAGCAATGCCTGGAAGTTTTGATTCCAATGCCTCTGCTCTTGCTGCCCAATTTGGAAAAATGAAACGTGGAGGATCCAAGGCTCACCCCACCCCGGTTTGGAATTTTGGGAAGCGCTGAGGAGCCCCACTGGATCATTCCCACACTGACCACTTCTCCTTTTGGCCCATCCACGCCCGGGGGCCCCTGGAGGCAGAGCTGGGATCTCCCTCTTTTCCCTGGTGGACCCTGGGGAGGAAAAGGAGAGTTCAGTCAGCACTTCCAGACATATCCCACATTTCCTTGGGATTTTCCCCCTAAAACCCAACCTGGGCAGCAGCAGAAGACACTCCAGATGGGATGGGATCAGCGCTCTGGAATTTTTTCCCTCTATCCCAACCCCACAAGCCATTCCCAGAGTTTCTCCTTTCATTCCAGGAGAAGCCAAGGAGCAGTGTGGGTGGAAAAAGTGGCACCTCACAGCCTCTCTTTAATCAGTGTCCAAAAAAAAAAAAAAATATCCATTTATTATCCCAGACAGGCTTTTCTGGGCTTGCTAATAACATCAAAAATTCCAGCCTCTTAAAATATCCATGAGGGAATCTTGTACCTTTCGGCTCCCTCCTCCCTCCTGTGATTCCTTTGATTTATTTTTCATGGCAAGGCACGGCCTGGGGAGCAAGAGGAGGAAGAATAATTTTGTTTCCGTGGGCTGGAGAGGGATTTAATCCATATTTTATTGTTCTGGAAGGACCTTTTTCCACCTTCTTCCTATAAGCACCCTTCAAAATTCCTTTTAAAGATCCCTGTCACACTCCCAGCATCTTTATTCAGTGACTTCCAGCTTTTATTTTTAAGGAAGATGCCAATTTCCAGAGGTATTTTCCAGGTAAAATTCAGCTTCCACAAGGCAAATTAGCAGGGAGAATATCCAAGTCTCTTTGGGAGGGGGGGAAAAGGAAATATTTGGGGAGTTGTTTTAAAATTGATTTTGTGATAAACGAGTTGATTAAGGAGATCCACTAAAAAAAAAAAATAAAAATTATTGGGAATTGCTGGATGTGGGTTGAGTTCCTTGTTCATCCTTTCTGCTCTCCATCCCTTGTTCCTTGCCTTAAATCCCATTTTTTTTTCTTTTTTTTTTTTTGGTGAATTCCATGGGATCCCACATTCTTTGCCTTTCTGAGGAGCAGCTTCGTGTTGTGATCAACATCTCCCATTCCAGATATTGATTACTGCAGGTTTTAATCACTTTAATTAATTAAAACATCTTTTTTTTTTTTTTCATGTGCAATTTGCCAAAATCCTGTCAATATTCCATCCTGGTGGAGCTGATGTGGTGTAAGAGTCGTCAGTGGATATCAGCTTGGGAAAAAAAGCAGGAAAATTCTGCTGGAATGAGGTGGAATAGAGATTTTTTTAGTGACCCATCCATGTCAGAATTCCTGCAAAGATCTGAAGGATAAAGAGACTTTGGAGATCCAGACCCGCGCAGATTTTCCCAGAAAATTGGGAATTGTCCCGACTTCCATCCTCCAAAATCCAAATTATTGCCGTCATTGTCACGATACAATTTGCTTTTTCAGGTTATTTTATTCCAACTTTTATTCTTGGATCTTCCAGGTAATTTTTGCATTCCTTAATCCGAGCCCGAAACTCTCCCAGCAAAACCAGGAAGGGAATTTTCATTTCCAGCCTTTTTTTTTATTTATTTTTTTTCCCACTTTGGAAAGTTCTTTATTTCTCGAAGCTGCCTCAAGAAAACTTCCAGGGCAGGGCGATCCTGCTCATCGATGGAATTAACATCTCATTTCCCAGGATTTTTTTTTTTTTTCCTTGTGTTTCTAAAGGTGCCCAGCGTGGCTGGAATGCAAAAATATTCATTAAAAACGGGAGCTGAGAGCCACGGGCTCCTTCCCAAGCCTTGGCATCCTGATCCCAGGATAATTAACGACTTCGTGGCCTGATCACTGGGAATTATCTCTCCATGGAGAGCTCAAATCTTCTTCTCCACGGAGAGGGGACGGGGAAGGAGGGGAGGAAAGGGGACGGAAAATCTCCGGAGAGGAACGAAGCGGGAGATGGAATACGCGGATAAAAATCCCAGGGAATGTGGGAATGTGGGAGATGGGGACATGGGGACACTTCAGGGGGGTTGGGGGCACACCAGGGTGTCCAGGTGTGCATCCCTGTGGGATTTGGGATCTGTGGGATTCCTGTGGGAATCAGGATTTGTGGGATTCTTGTGGGAATCAGGATCTGTGGGATTTGAGACCTGTGGGATTCAGGATCTGTGGGATTCGGGATGTGCTGGGATTCCTGTGGGATTCAGGATCTGTGGGATTCAGGATCTGCTGGGATTTGGGATCTGCTGGGATTCCTGTGGGATTCAGGATCTGTGGGATTCGGGATCTGCACGGATTCCTGTAGGATCTGTGGGATTTGGGATCTGAGGGATTCCTGTAGGATTCAGGCTCTGCTGGGATTCAGAACCTGTGGGATTCCTGTAGGATTCAGGATCTATGGGATTCAGGACCTGCTGCAATTCCTGTGGGATTCAGGACCTGCTGGGATTCAGGACCTGTGGGATTCAGGACCTGAGGGATTCCTGTGGAATTCAGGGCCTGTAGGATCCCTGTGGGATTCAGAATCTGTGGGATTCAGGACCTGCTGGGATTCCTGTGGGATTCAGGACCCGTGGGATTTGTGTGGGATTCCTGTGGGATTTGGGATCTGTGGGATTCAGGACCTGCTGCTCACCTGTGGGATTCAGGACCTGTGGGATTCGGGATCTGTTGGATTCAGGAGCTGTGGGATTCAGGAGCTGTGGGATTCAGGACCTGTGGGATTCGGGACCTGTGGGATTCAGGACCTGTGGGATTCGGGACCTGTGGGATTCGGGACCTGTGGGATTCGGGGTCTGTGGGATTCGGGGTCTGTGGGATTCGGGACCTGTGGGATTCGGGACCTGTGGGATTCGGGATCTGTGGGATTCGGGGTCTGTGGGATTCGGGGTCTGTGGGATTCGGGACCTGTGGGATTCGGGACCTGTGGGATTCGGGATCTGTGGGATTCGGGGCCTGTGGGATTCGGGATCTGTGGGATTTGGGATCTGTGGGATTCAGGACCTGCTGCTCACCTGTGGTCCCGGCTCTCCCTGTGGCCCTCGAGGTCCCGCTGCTCCAGCCCCTCCAGGCTTCCCAGGCCATCCCGTTTTTCCTTTGAATCCTCCCAGTCCAGGAACTCCCTTGGCTCCCTGGGAATCACAGGGGGCTGTAGGGATGGGGCAGCCAAACTTCACCCAAACACTTCCATGGCATCGGGAATATGGGAACATCTTCCACGTTCCTTTGGTGTGGGAGCTTTGCTCTCCACCTTTCCTTGTCCAGACATGGATTTTCCATCCAACTATTCCCAAGAATTCCTAAATTCCCAGCTCAGAACCCAAACAGAATCCTTTCATTTGTAACCCTGGCAAAAACCAGGAAAGAGGAAAATCCCAAACCTATAAATTTCCCACTCATCCTCAGCACCGAGCTTTCTCCCAGAGCTGCTGGAACAGAAAACATTCCCATGAAACCCAGCAGAAGGAAAAATCCAACACCCAGCAGTGGTGGGAAACAAATTTGTGGGAGAGGAGAAGACCAGGAGAGGAAGGGAATGAGAATTCCCTGGGAATGATCTCCAAGCCTCCAACCCGAGACTTCAGGAGGTGTTTGACCATCAGGGAATGAGGAGCAGGTTTGTTATCAATAAAATCCTTTAAAATCCCAAATCTGCTGGAGACTGGAATGCAGGAAGGGCCAGAGGGGCTGGAAAATGCCGAGAGATTTGATGGAGGCTGCCGAGATTGTGTTGGGTTTTTTTTTTTCCTTAAAAATGGACTGTTTTAACAAAAATCCCAAATTTTTCCCCCCTATGGAAAAGCGCAAATTTAGTTGTGTTTTTTTTTTTAAGGAATAAAGCAGGAAATGAAGGAATGCCAAGAAGGAAGATTGGTGGGGAGTGATCCAGGTGGGAATTCCTCGGGGGGGATGAGAAAAAAACCTCGGGATCAGCCTGGAGACCTTCCCAATTTCCCATCCCACAGCCTGATCCACGTTTCCCACCCCGGAGCATCCCAGGGATTTACCCTGGGAATGGTGGTGGAATCATTCTGACAACGAATCCCAGCCCCTCTGGATGGCTTTTCCTCACACTAAACTGGGATTTTATCCATGGACAGAGGTGAATTCCAGGAGACCTCTCTCTCCTGCCCTTTTCCAGCTGCATTCCCAACCCTAACGTTCCAGCCAGTTGACATTTCCCCTCTGGAAAGGGCACCAGTGATGTGGAAAATGTTAAATTTTGTTAACTCCACCTGATGGATGTGGGATTTATTCCCTGGAAATGGCAGCGTGCTCACTACCAACCTTTTCTCCTTTCTCCCCAGGAATTCCCACGGCGCCGTCGTTCCCTGAGGATCCTGGTTCGCCCTGGAAGGAGCCAAGGGAAAAATTGTGGCTAATCCAGGCTTGGAAATGCTGGGATTTTGGGAATAAACTGGTTTTTCCTTGGATTAGAGGTGTTTACTGAGTGTCACCTCAGTCTGGGCACTGGTGGTATTCCAGGAGAGGGAAAATTCCCATTAAAATGGAAAAGAACCTGTGGAGCATCGGGATTGGGATGGATGAACTCAGTAAGGATCCCAATCCCAATATCCAAGAATTTTCACCCAATCCATGCTGATTTATGGGAACAGATCCAGGAAAAACCAATTTATGCCCTTTGGAAGAAAGGAGCATTTTCCCAAGGTGGATTTGGGAAAACTTCTGGGAAAACTCTTGAATGTCCCTTCCCAAACCATTCCACGGTTCCGTGATGATTCAGATCCTCACCTTTGCTCCATCTTGTCCATTTGATCCTGGAATTCCCGGTTTTCCAGGACTGCCAATTTCTCCCTGTGGATGGAAAAGCAGGGGAGGGGCTGTGAGGACAAAGAACCCCAAAAACGTTGGGAAAACTCCAGAAAAGCAAGGAGAGGGATAATCCAGGGATGACACTCGGAGGTAAAGTCTCACCTCAGCCTAGAAATCCCAGATCGCTAAAATTCAACTCATAACAACAAACGAGACAAATTAGCTAATTAACACCAATCTTAACCCATAACCAAAACAATTGGAAATCCCCAAAACCGGAGATTATCCCAAACTCCAAGCTCACCGAAAGTAGGTGGGAAATTCCCGGGATAAAGATTCAGCTACGAAACGGAGCGGGGCTGATGAAATCAAATATTAACAGCAATAATAACCGAGATAATATTAATTAAAATTATTACAACCGCAAGAATAACAACAACAACAACAACGTTGTCTCCAACAGCTCCCATTTCCCCTATCCAGTTTTCCAAACGCTCCATAAAAAGCCCATTAAGGCTCATTAGCGTTGTTTGCTGATAAGGGAATAATGGTGCTGATAAGAGCCCTGCACCGATTTAGAACTGAGCCCAGGCCGTTGCTAAGCCACGGCTCAGGAGGGATTTGGGCTGGGCTGGGTTTAGTTTTTAACCCCAGGTTATCCCTAAATTCCCTTCAAGACAAAACATTTCCCAATCTGTGATTCCCTGCTCTTCCAAGAAGGACTTTCCCACAGAAATGGGGTGGATTCCTCAGGATTCCGCGCCATGGATCAAGAGGGATTTGGGCAGGGTTTGGTTTAGTTTTTAACCCCAGATTATCCCTAAATTCCCTTCAAGCCTAAAAATTTTCCAATGTGTGATTCCCTGCTCTTCCAAGAGTATTTTTTGGGCAAGGTTTAGTTTAGTTTTTTATCCCAAAATTCCCTACAAACCTAAAAATTTTCCAGTCTGTGATTCCCTGCTCTTCCAAGAGGGATTTTCCCAGAGAAATGGGGTGGAATCCTCAGGATTCCATTCCATGGATCAGGAGGGATTTGGGCAAGGTTTAATTTAGTTTTTTATCCCAAAATTCCCTACATGCCAAAAAATGTTCCAATTTGTGATTCCCTGCTCTTACAAGAGGGATTTTCCCAGAGAAATGGGGAGGATTCCTCAGGATTCCGTGCCATGGATCAGGAGGGATTTGGGCAAGGTTTAATTTAGTTTTTTATCCCAAAATTCCCTACATGCCAAAAAATTTTCCAATTTGTGATTCCCTGCTCTTCCAAGAGGGATTTTCCCAGAGAAATGGGGTGGATTCCTCAGGATTCCATGCCTGAAGCTTTCCTGGGAATGGGAGGATGGGAATGAAGCTGGAGCAGGGTGGGAAGCTGGGCTTGGCTCACCTTGGCACCTTTGGCTCCGGGAGCGCCGATCCCACCTGGAAACCCTCGCAAACCCTGGGAATAAAGGCAGGAATGAGGGAATTCCACAGGGAATGAGGGCAGAGGAGGAATTCTGATGGTGCTGGAAGCTCCTTCTCCATCTCTGCTTATCCCAATTTTATTTCTGCTTGTCCGAATTTTATTATTTGGAGCTCTGGAGAATGTTTCTCCAAATCCCAACCCAAGCAATGCCATCCAAGGATTTTTCACCACATTCCCAAGGATTTTGGGTATCCCCAAGGATGGAGATTTCCCAGGATCTCATCCATGTCCTACCTTTGTCCCTTTCTGCCCGGTGTCACCAGTGGTTCCAGGGTCACCTTTCCCTCCCTATATGGAAAGAAAAAAAAAAAGAATTTTCAGGAATTTTGGGTCAAAATCCCATCCCTGTGCAGGAAGATTTTTGGGAGGGAGCTGATCCCAGGGAAGTGAGATCCAGGAGGGATTTGGTGAAGGATTCCTTGGTTTCCTGCTCTCCATCAGGCAGAGAGAAACTTGGGATGCGAAGGAAATTGGAATTTGGGCATTGGTTCAAAAGAGAGGAAAACTCAGGCTTGGAAATATGGGATAAGTAAGGAATTTTGGGATATGGACGTGCTGAGAACAGGGGGAGGACAACTCCTAAAAAACAGACCAGGAGACTTTTCCAGGATTTGGGAAAGACTCTGAGGAAGACCTGGAGGCCTTTAGGGGGTGGGAAAGGAAAGAAATGTGGGATCCAGGAATGCCCAGATGGGAATGTGGGATCTGGGAATGAGCACAGACAGGAATGTGGGATCTGGGAATGAGCACAGACAGGAAT
>VWZS01001124.1:22981-35473 GCA_013397075.1 Rhabdornis inornatus
ATAAATGGTTTCCTGGGCTGGAGAGATTTTGGGATATGGATGGGAAAGTTTAAAATCTTAAGGATGTGCTGCAAAGCTGGGTCTAAGCCTGGCCTAATTAGTCCAGGCAACATAAATGAGATTTAGACCTGGTTTTTATCTCTCCATAAATGGTTTCCTGGGCTGGAGAGATTTTGGAATATGGGTTGGAAAGTTTAAAATCAGGATTGGACATGGCCTGGAGGGGAAGAAGGTGATGGAGGTGATGCTTTTCCCAGGACAGGGAAAAGATGGGACAGGAGGAATTAAAAGAAAGGAAAAAAAAAGGAAAAAAAAATAAAGAAAAGAAGAAAATGCAAAGAAGCCGAATGGAAATTTGTTCCCTCGGATTTCCATCCCGGTGCTGTGCCAGGGAAATCAAGGCTGGAGGATAAACGGCAGTAAATTAAAATTTAAATGGCAATTTAAGGGCAATTACTGCGGGAATACTGGAAACGGCTCCGGCTCTTTGGATTTGGGATGGAAACGCTGCTGGAATTTAACCGCGAACGCAGAGAGGCTGAGTCACCAATCCTGTGACGCAGAGAAACCTTGGATTTTCGCTTCCAGGCAAAAAATTCCAGCGGAGCTGCAGGGAGGAGCCGGGAATGAGCAGGGAAAGGCTGGAATTCCATCGGGATGCTCCCCCGAAAGGATGGAGCCGTTTGAAACCACACACATTAAAAAAAAAAAAAAATTAAAAAGAAAAATAAAATAGGAGAAAGAATTCCCAAACTTCTCCTAAAAGGTTTTTTCCACCTCCTGCTGCTCCTGCTCCTCAATATTTGATGGGATGATGCAAATGGAATCTCCACCTCGCAGCTCCAGCCGTGTTTTAAATCCAGTTTTTGTCCCTTCCCTGCTGGGTTTTGGTGGAATGGGTCTGGTCAGGATTATTTTTGAGCTCCTTTCCCAAAAAAAAAATTTTAAAAAAAATTGCTGTTTGGGGTGGGAATTGTCTGATTTGGTGGAAAATTCCCCTTGGAAGGGGGTTTGGAATGAGAGGATCTGGGAGGGAAGGATCCAACCCGCAGCATTTTAGGATTCTGTGCGATCCCAGTTTTCCTGGGAAACTTAATATCCGTAATAAACTCAAATTCCTGCTTATAAACCATCCCCACTCCCGCTGAACCCCGAGTCTGGTGCGGCCCGGACGCCAGGGATTCAGAATCCCTGGAAAACCAAAACAGGGAGCAAGAAACGGGGGGAAAAGAGCATTAAAAAATCGGAGTTTTTGGGGGAATAACGGGTTAACCCGCTGTTATTTTAATGCACAATCACAGGGAATAAAGAAGAGGAGCAGGAATCCGTGATCCAAATGGTGAGTTAATGGGAATAACGAGCGGCAATTTGAACATAAAAGAGGGAAGCGAGGCAGGAGCAGCAAAATAAAAAGGGAGCAGAGCTTTTCGGGAAGAGGAGGAGGCTCCTGGAATATCAAAACCGCACCCGTTTGTGGGGTCAAGCGGATCCATAGAAATTTTCCGAGGAAAAATTGCAGGGAGGAGACACAAATGCTGTCAGCTCGGTTGGGAGCTTCCATGGAATCAGAAAATCGGGAGAAATAAATGGATGAGGGCGCTGAAACCAGTGCCGGGGAATTCAGCAGGAGCAGCAATGGCCGGCAATTTGTGGGAATAAAAAATGGGATTAGAGGGAAATGAAGGAAAATGAGGAGCGCGAGGCTTTGCCTGGAAGATTTGGTGTTGGGTCCAGGCAGGATGGGAGTTCAGGAAAAGGGGAAAAGAGGGATTTGGGAATGATGGACAGCTTGGGAATAACTCAGGGAAGGAATAATCGAAGTGGGAGCATTTAGGAGATGAAGTGGGAGCTTCATTCCCATCAGGATCCTCCCTCAGGTGCCGGGATGATGGGTGAGAATTCCCGAAATCTTCCAATAAAACCAGTGGGAAGCGAACCTGGCAGAGGTGGGATGAATTCCAGAATTTATCCTGGATTTCCAGCAGCGTCCCAGCTGGGATCTGGCTTTTGCAATTTTGGGAATGTGGTGAAAGATCAAATCCCGGTTTTGCTCTGCACCAGCAGAATCCCGGGATATTTCCCAGAGGAAGATTCCTTTGCTTTGCTCAGATGGTGGATGGCAGGACACCACTTTGTGGGAGTTATTATCCCCAAAATCCAGGGAAAAACGGGATGCTGGGATCCTTTGGCACTCAGCAAACTTTGCTCTATTCCTGCATGGATTCACCCCATGGATTCTGGTGTTCCCAACAAAACAATTCCATAAATATCCTCAATCCAACACCTCCCAGTGCTGATCCCAGCTCTCGCAGCACATTCCACTTCGGCAAAGTGCTCAGAAGGTTGTTTATAATTATTATTAATAATAATTAACAACATAATTAATTGGATGAGGGCCTTTTCCTCACGGAGCAATTCCCACTCTGGATTCCAGGCCTGTCAATAATTCCACAGCTGCCACCAGGAATCAACGGGGACTTATTTCTTTGGACGACCTTGGAAATTTGGAATTTGGAAATTCTTAACTGGATTTGATTCCTAATTGAAGAGCTGGGCTCGGTGATCCTGGTGGGTCCTTTCCAACTCCAAACATTCCATGATTCCGTGATTCTGAGAGGCTTTGGAGCTTGGAGACTTTTCCACTTGGAGGGGGCTAATGCACCAAAGGCATTAAAAACATTAAAGAAATGTGTTTTTCTCGTGCTCCTTAATGCAAAATCATGGAATCATGGAATCAGGGAATGGTTTGGCTGGGAAGGGACCTTAAATCCCATCCAGTTCCAATTCCAAGGGCAGGGACAGCTCCCGCTGTCCCAGATTGCTCCAAACCCCATCCAACCTGACCTTGGACACTTCTGGGGATGGGACATCCATAATTTTTCTGGGAATTCTGTGCCAGGGCCTCCCCACCCTCACAGAGAGGAATTTCTCCCAAACTTCTGGGTGTGATCCCTGATATCCACGTTGGTTTTCCAGCAAAACCTCTTGGAACACGGATTTGGGGGAGCAGCTCCGAGTTCCCACCCCTTCCCAAATTCCTGGCTGTGGGAGACCCGGGGCCCTGCTCCACACCCGGGATTTGGAATGACAGGGAAATATTTTCCAACTCACGGAAGATCCCGGTGAGCTCGGTTCTCCTGGCTCCCCCTGCAAGGAAAACAGGGATGGGTTACCTCGGGGAAGAGCTGAGATCCCTCTGGAAACAGGGAATGCCGTAGGAATTCTGGGAAATGGGACAAGGAGAGCAGCTGGAAGGGCAGTGGGATATCCCGAATATTCCAGCTGGATTCCTACCAGCTCTAAATGGAGCTTGGAGAACATCTCTCACCTCCCTCCTGGAATATTGACATTCCAGCTACTCCTCACTGCCCATTCCAGCCGGGAAAAGCTCCCAGAGCGCTCTGCTCCTTTAAAATCTTCAGGATTTTCCTGGAAAAGTGCAGCAGCTCCTGCTTTTCCAGAGCTTCAATCAATCCAGTCAGCTATTTTAGGGAGGGAATGAGGGATTCTATCCCATGGGAAAAGCAGGATGGGATTTTCCACCTCAGTCCTGGCAGGAATTCCTCAAGTTCGGAGCTCACCTTCTGTCCCACGGGTCCTCTGCTCCCGAAAAGTCCCATCATTCCCTTGGATCCAGCTTCTCCTTTGATTCCCTAAAATGGTATTAAATACATTTTCAGCACCTGCTCTCTGGAATTTATCCAGGGAAAAACCCATGGAGATAACAAAGATGACCAAAAGCAGCATTTCCATATCAATATTTTTATGGATTTTAAAAAATGGGTTATTTTTGAGGGAATATTTTTAATGGAATATTTTTATGGATTTTTTAAATGGATTTTTAAAATGAATTATTTTTTAGGGAATATTTTTAATGGATTATTTTTTATGGATTATTTTTTAGGGAATCTTTTAAATGGATTATTTTTTATGGATTATTTTTTAGGGAATCTTTTAAATGGATTTTTAATGGATTATTGTTTAGGGAATCTTTTTAATGGAATATTTTTATGGATTTTTTAAATGGATTTTTAAATGAATTATTTTTTAGGGAATATTTTAATGGATTATTTTTTTGTGGATTACTTTTTAGGGAATCTTTTTAATGGATTTTTAATGAATTAGTTTTTAGGGAATATTTTTAATGGATTATTTTTTATGGATTATTTTTTACGGAATATTTTTAATGGAATATTTTTACGGATTATTTTTTACGGAGTATTTTTCATCCGAGTCCAATGGGACAAATAAAATACATGGAATTTTATCTGACTTTTAAAACACAGGAACCCCCACCCCTCCATGGGAAAACCTCCAAGAGTTTCCTTCACTTTGGGGACCTGAGCAGCGGGATCAGAAAAGGAATCTGCCTTTTTCCCAAGGGATGTGCCCACCTTGGATCAGGCAATTCCCACCTGGATTCCAGCGGGATCCAGCTCCCAGTGGGAATGACCAGGAGCTGGATGTGTCACTGCTGCTGTAGGAATTTCAATTTATTCCTTGCTGGGTCAGGCTGCTGAAGCCAAAGCCATTTCCATTTCCGTGCGCTGGAAATTGGGATGAGTAGGACACGGAGATGGGAGCTGTGACTCAGCTGGGAGTGGGAGAATTCCGTGATTCCTCCCGGGAAAACGGGGCTGGGACGTGGGCTGAGCTCTGCTAGCACCCAGGGGACACACCAGGGCCACGGGAGCCATCCAAGAGCATTCCAGAGGCTCCAGGAGCGGGGAAGAGCTCCTGGAGGGAGAGGGGGATGTGGGAATGGGATGGTGGCTTTTCCCAGTGGGACACCTGGGAAATGGGATGTGTTCGGTGTCCCCAAGGCCCTGCCCACCCCCCTCCTGTGCCAGAGATGGGTGTGGTTGTGTTTTCCAGCAGGAAAATCCCAGGAAATTTGGGATGGGGGGTGCCTTTGAAGATCACTCAGTTCCAATCCCAGCCTTGGGACAAATTCCACCATCCCAGGCTGCTCCAAACCTCGTCCAACCCGGCCTTGGGCACTTCCAGGGATCCAGGGGCACCTGTAATTTTTTTTGGGAATTCCATTCACCACCCTCAGTCCCTTTTGGGGGGACTTTGGGATGTTCCCACCTTTTCTCCTACAGGTCCGTCCTCTCCCTTCTCGCCTTTGTCTCCATCAAAACCTGGCAGGCCCTGCTCACCCTGAAAGGAAAACCAGGAATCGGTGGATCCGAATTTTTCCACCTCTCCTGGGAGGATCCAGCTGGATCCAAGTGCTGATCCCGAGCAGGGAAGGGGCAAAGTCAAACTTACGGGATCTCCTTTGGAGCCTTTGTAGCCCTGGGGGCCAAAAATGGTCCCGGATTCACCCTGGAGAAAGGAGAGACAGGGACAGGGATTCACTGGGAGCTCATGGATCCCACCGGGAATGCAGTGATCACAGTGACATTAATCGTTAGGGTTAATCACCCTTAATTAAAAGCTGGATCATGGACGTGCCCAGAAAACTCCAAATCCTGAGGTTTCCCAGTGACCTCCTGTCCCTAAAAAACGTTGGAGTTATCCCAGTGCAGTTCTCCTGGATGGAAAAGGACAACAGGATCATTCCCTGATGGAAAAGGAGAACAGGATCATTCCATGATGGAAATGGGACAACAGGATCATTCCCTGATGGAAAAGGAGAACAGGATCATTCCATGATGGAAATGGGACAACAGGATCTTTCCCTGATGGAAAAGGAGAACAGGATGATTCCATGATGGAAAAGGACAACAGGATCATTCCCTGATGGAAAAGGAGAACAGGATCATTCCATGATGGAAATGGGACAACAGGATCATTCCCTGATGGAAAAGGAGAACAGGATCATTCCCTGATCCCAGGCTGCCTGTGTTGGGACATATTCCATGATGGAAAAGGACAACGGGATCATTCCCTGATGGAAAAGGAGAACAGGATCATTCCCTGACGGAAAACAGGATCATTCCCTGATCCCAGGCTGCCCGTGCTGGGACAGATTCCATGAGTGCCACACGGCTTGGGTTGGGATTCCCAGCTTTTCCCAGCTCTGGGAAGTGCAGGATAGGGACTGGAGCTGTCCGTGGTGTCCTGGTTTATGGATGCAGCCGGAGCTGAGGAATGCGGGCGGCACCGAGGTCACCCCTCCCTCAGAGGGAAGTTTTGGGGGGTGACATCCTGGGAGCTGCAGGGACACGGGAATCCCACGGACACATCCGTGCCGAGCTCCTCAGAGAGCGGAATCCAGGATTTTCCAAGGAATGTCTCTGCTCTGGAGGAGGCATGGGTGTGTCTCCAAAGGGATGAGGCAGGTGGAAAAAAAATTCCCTTCACTCAGCTCCCTTCAGTGCAAACATTCCTGATCCGGCTGATTCGGCCTTGCTGGGGTTTTACCAGCTCCACATCCATCAATATTCCCAAAAATCCGACATTTTCTGGACTCTGACCGACACCCTTACAGGACCCTGCCCAAATTCTGGTTTCACACACATTCCTGCTTCCCAGCTCTCCAACAGAGGCAGGATGGGGCTCAACAAATTTTGGGAATAAAAGGGAGACTAAAACCCCTGCTCTGGGATCCATGGAGTTATTCCCACATCGATCCAGGGAGAAAGGAGACGGAAAATCAAGCTGCAATAATCAGGTGGAACAAACCCAAGCCGATTTTTCCCCTCCTGCTCCCGTTTTATCTCCGATTCCACCTTATCCTAAAAATGCATCCCACATTCCTTCGGCTCGGGAAGAGTTCCGAGGCCTCCTCACGAAGCAAATTAAGGATTGATTGGTCTCCGGAGCGAGTTCCTTTCCAGAGGAGCTTCCTCGGAGACAAATGGGCCTTAATGACGGAATATTGCGTGACTCAAGGGCGGCATCATCACGGAGCTTTTCCAAACCTCATTTTCCAACCAGCCATTCCAGCCAGGAAGGAACTTAACAAAACGCCGGGCACGAGTTCAGCGGTTTCTGAGCATTTTTTTTTTTTTTTCCAGGAGCACTTGAGGAGTTATTTTCCCATTACCTGTCAGGAGCCAGCTCGGGCTGTTGGAAATTAAGGTTGGCTTTGGGGTCAGCTGCTCATTCCAAAAATCAGGGGGAATTTTCTTCCTGCCTTAATTCAGGATTTTTGTGCCCCAGCAAATCATTCCCAAAATTACTTTCTTTTTTCCTTTTTTTTTTTTTTTTTTGCTTTGCATACTATCAAATCCATCCCACAAACTCAGCTCCAGTGCAAGGATGGAATAAAAAAAATAATTTGATTTTAAACTGGTGGAGACCCCCAAAAAGGAGGGGGAGAATCCAGGTGTTGTCTCCTCCTAATTTCATAGGGGATGGATCCAGGTTTTTCTTGGAGCCACGCAGTGAAAGGAAAACCCCAAAAAATCTGGAATGTCCTTACTCGTTCTCCCTTCGGTCCCACAAGTCCCCGATCACCCTAAAAACAGGGAAAGAAAATAAAACAGGTGAATTATTCCCTTTTTATTCCCTCTTGTGTTGCTCAGGCCATCGATTCCCACTCCAGGCGTCTAAAACCTAAAGCCAGATCCTCTGGACACTCGGGAAAACCCTCAGCTCGCCATGGAATGTTGTGGAAAACCCCAAATTTGGGGCAATTCCTTGTCAATGGCACTGACAAGGAATAAAACCCCAGAGGACTGAGGTGGTTTTCCTGACTCCATGCTCTGCACAATGTGGAATTACTGCTGGATTTCCCATCCCAATGGGATTCAGCATCCTAAAAACGAAAGATTCTCCAAATTTCTCCCTCAAATCTTTTAATGGGATCTGTATGGAATAGGATCTGGAGCACAGAGCACACAAGGCTGATCCAGGGGCTCTCCCAGTCTAAATCCAAGAAATCCTGGGATTATTCCCAAAGGCTGATCCAGGGGCTCTCCCTGGAGATCCTGGGATCATTCCCAAAGCCTCATCCAGGGCTCTCCCAGTCCATTCCCAGGAGATTTTGGGATCATTCCCAAGGGCTGATCCAGGGGCTCTCCCAGTTTATTCCTGGGAGATCCTGGGATTATTCCCACTGGTTTAAAAGGGCAGCTGCTCCGTGTGGAGAAAATGAGATTTGTAGGGATGAGAGTTGTAGATAAGATCAGCTCTTACCCTTTGGCCTTTCACACCTGGGAAGCCTTTTGGACCCTGGAAAATCCCATAAAAAACATGTGAGGATCCACAATAACCGGAGAAAAGCGGGAAAGCTGGGGCTGCTTCCAGGGATGGGCTCCAGCATGGAAAAACCCTGGAAGAACCAGCACAGGAGCTCCCACCACCGGGATCTTTTGGCAGGTGGATAAATTCAGCCCAATTCCCTCTTTTTGAGAATCCCACTGGGATTTTTTGGACCCTCAACAAGAAGGAAAAGCCAACTTGCTCCAAGAGGTTCCTCCAAGGTGGAGGTGGATCCTTGATGGGGATTCTCCGGATCCCTTGGAGGCCAAGCAAGGATGGGAAGGAAATTTGGAGAGGTCAAAAGGCATCGTGGTCACCCCTGTTTGCTAAATTCCTGGGAATGTGCAGGAAGATGGGAATTTCCATCTGCAGGGACACCCAGGGTGCTCCAAGCCTCATCCNGAGTTTATCCAAATTCCAGCTGTCATTTGTGTCTCCCTCCACTCAGCCCCCTCCAGTGGAATAAGTGCCTGAAATTCCTGTCCTGAAATTCCTGAAATTCCCACAGACCTGCCAGCAGCAGGGAGGGACTGATATTCCAGGAGGGCTTCCAAACCTTGGGATGAGCCACCCAAANTATCCCAATATCCCATTTATCCCTGCCCTATTCCAATTTAAAGCCATTTTCCCATTTCCTATTGCTCGGCATCCTTATAAAAAAAATCCTCTTCCTTTCATTCCATGAGAAATAACAGCCTAACAATCAATAACTAATACTTAACAATTAACAATTAACAATTAACAATTAACAAATAATAAATAATAAATAATAAATAATAAATAATAAAGAGTTTATCCAAATTCCAGCTGTCATTTGTGTCTCCCTCCACTCAGCCCCCTCCAGTGGAATAAGTGCCTGAAATTCCTGTCCTGAAATTCCTGAAATTCCCACAGACCTGCCAGCAGCAGGGAGGGACTGATATTCCAGGAGGGCTTCCAAACCTTGGGATGAGCCACCCAAATGGACAAGCACAGCAAGGAATTCACAGGATTTCCACTCCCCTCATCCCATTGGAATTCAGGTTCCCAAATCTCCATTTCCCACCGGGAGAATCCCATTTTATTTCTCCTGGGATTTTGCCAGCCGCGGATCCGTGGTTTTTCCGGGATATTGGAACACTCACCATCATTCCAGGGGGACCCCGCATTCCCACGATGCCCTCATCACCCTGGGGGATGCAGAGGGGCAGGGATGGCCACGAGGAACGCAGGACACAGGGAATCCCAAACCCACAATCCATCCTGCTGGGAATGGGGCAGAGAGAATTCCCTGTTCCCACAGGACCTGTCCAACCCCTTTATCCCTCCATCAGGATTTGGTGCCGGGTGTTTTTATGGATTGGGATGAAAGAGCTGTGCTGGAGGCTCCATGGAGGCCTTTTAGGACTTCCTTGAGTTCACCCCACAGGACCTGCCTTCAAACCTCAGGAATTGCCCAAATTCCAAACAACTGAGGCCAAATTTATGTCTCCCATACGAAGCCAAGGCAACCTGAGATCCTGGGATTTAGCTTCATGCCGGAGTCAGAAGAGCAGAAACATTATTCCATCATTTCCTTTGGATAATGGAGCTCCAGCAGGGTTTACCCACAGCTGTTGACATTTTCAGGGAGTCCAAAAAATCCAAAAGCAGGTGGGGAGTTTTGTCCCCATGGATTGGGCCACAAAATCCCGATTTATTTTTGGGACAGCCGCAGGAGCAGCAAATTTAAACACGGCCTCCGATTCCGTCTTTGCTGGAGGGAGACCAAGAGTTCTCAGGGATAGCAGGAAAAGGGAATTTTACTGCTTGAAACCCTTCAGGAATTTCTGGGATGGGTGACAGGGAGGTGATGGATCAAGCTGCCTCCAAAGGGGGCTGGAAGCTGCAGGAATCCAAGCCTGGAATATTTATGGACAGACCTACCCGAGGGCCAGGGAATCCATGGGGACCTCTTGGGCCAGCGGCTCCAACGCCGGCTTCTCCCTGGAAAGAGAATTCCAGAGGTGCCACTCAGAGCAGGGAAACCCCACCACACAATTCCTGATGAGTTTGGGCAGGATTGAAGTCCCAGGAAGACTCAGGAGACTCAATTCCATGGATTTCCTGCTGTTCTCTCTCCAGCAACCAAGGGAGGAAGGGAGTGAGGGTGGAACGGGATGAAGTAGGATGGGGTCAGGGATGAGGAGCCAGGAGAAGGCAGGAATTTATCCCATTCCCATCCCAGGATTTCTGGGAGGGTGGCACTGACCTTGTTGCCTTTGGGTCCAGGTGTCCCAGGAATTCCCTGTGGGACAAGGAGAACAAAATAAAAGGGGAGGATTTGCTTTGGAAGTGCTCAGTGCTCTCCTATCCCAACATTCCCAGAGGATCGAAGCCCATCCAGCCCAGATTCCTCATCCATCCCTCCCGAAAGGCACAGGGAATTTGTACAAATCCACCTCTTTTCCTGGGAATCCCGATGGTCCCACGGGCCCGGGAAATCCACTCCGGCCTCTCCTCCCACGTTCCCCCTGGAAAACAAAACCCTGTGAGAGGGTTGGGAAAGGTCCTGATTTCCCTGATCCAGACAAAAGTGGGAGCTGGTGATCCCAGTGTCCCCAGCGCTGGCAGGAATTTCCTTGGTGGCATCGGCAGGGGCTGCCCAGGGAGGTTTGGATTCCCCACCCCTGGAGGTGTCCAAGGAATTCCTGGACGTGGCACTCACTGGGGATTTGGCACAACTTGGATTCCATGACCTTGGAGGGCTTGCCCAACCTCAGTGATCCTGGGATTCTGGGATTCCTCCCTCTGTTCCCAGACCCCAAAATTCCAGGTGCCATCCCCACGCTGTGGCCACCCCTTCCCAGTCCCCTCCTCTGGTCACACCATCGAATTCCCAGGAAGAATTTCCTGGGAGCTCCAGTGTTTTCTTTTGGAACCTGAGCATCATCCCATCCTTCTAATCATTCCCAACCTTTCCTTTCCCAACTGGGATTTGTTCCCACTTCCCTGACAACACCCAGGCTCAGGGAGACCTGGAATTGTGGGGGTTTGACCCACCTGGCACGGACAGTTCGCTCACTGTGGTCACCTCGAGGTGACAAACACAAGCCACGGTGTCCCCTCACCTTCTGGCCCGGAATTCCGGGCACACCTGGAGCCCCCCTGTCCCCCTGGGATCCGGGAATGCCGGCGTTGCCACGAATTCCTTGGATGCCCTGAGCTCCTGGAGGTCCTGGGGCCCCTGGTTCACCCTGGCGAGGGAACCGCAAGGAATTGGGATACTGGAATTTGGGACAGCACTTCCAGTCCTGATCCATGAGGAGATCCAAGGGCTGGAGAAATCGTCACCGAGCTTTGGGATGTAATTTCTTCCCAAGTTTTGGTGACAAAAGGGCTTTTCCATGCCTAAATAAGGACAGAGCCTTTTGCTCTGTGGTGAATTCAAACATCCCAGGGATCCCTGGAACTCATTCCTGCTGAGCCCACAATTCCCTGGAATTTTATTTTTTTTTTCCCAGCTGATCGCAGAGAGGTCACCCCAAACCCTTCCATGAATCCATATTTTTCCTCAGGATCTCCCTCTGAAAGGGCCCTTTGGAGGACTCAGAGCATTCCCTCCATCCCAAATCCTTCTCCTGCCTTTCCAGGATGGTTTTGGTGCTTCCTCTTTGTAGCCACTTCCGTGCTCCATGTCCAGCAGTGGAAAACCAGGATGATAAAGAGGAAAAATCCAGGGAAAAACAAAATCCAAGCAAGATCCAACTTTACCTTAAATCCAGGTGGCCCAGCCTGGCCAATGGGACCTCTGAACCCAATTCCTGGTTCTCCCTGTGGAAGGAAAGTCAGGAAAAATCAGGAATTCTCCTTCTAGTGTAAACCCAGCACAGGGAGGGTTTGGTTTGTGCTGCTCCATGGAGATCCCGCTAAAATCCCACAGATCTGATCCCATTCCAAGGGTTCCTACAGAGCCCTCATCTCCTCTGGATGATCTGAGCTGGAGAGGGAGCTGGAATATTCCTGGGAATTGTATCCCAGGATTCTGGGTCACACTCATTCCCTGGCATTGCTCATTCCCAATGTGTCCTGTGCATGTGATTCTCCTGGAATATTCCTGGGAATTGTATCCCAGGATTCTGGGTCACACTCATTCCCTGCCATTCATTGCTCATTCCCAAGGTGTCCTGTCTGTGTGATCCTCCTGGAATATTCCTGGGAATTGTATCCCGGGATTCTGGGTCACACTCATTCCCTGCCATTCATTGCTCATTCCCAAGCTGTCCTGTCCGTGTGGTTCTCCTGGAATATTCCTGGGAATTGTATCCCAGGATTCTGGGTCACACTCATTCCCTGCCATTCATTGCTCATTCCCAA
>VWZS01001124.1:39811-57121 GCA_013397075.1 Rhabdornis inornatus
GGGATGGGATGGGATCCATGGGATGGGATGGGATGGGATGGGATGGGATGGGATGGGATGGGATGGGATGGGATCCATGGGATGGGATGGGATGGGATGGGATGGGATGGGATGGGATCCACAGGATGAGATCGGATCCACGGGATGGTAGGGGATCCATGGGATAGGATGGGATCCATGGGGTTGGGAGAAAGGAGCAGCTGCCTCCTCCCTGGGATAAAAGCAGGACAGGAGGAATTCCATACCTTAATTCTCCTTGGATGATGAGGGCCTGGATATGCCTTGGATTAAAAAAGAGGAGAGGGAAGTGTGAGAGCAGCTGGAAAAACTTTTCCTTGAGCCATGGAAAAGCCACCTCTGAGGCACGGGATGTGAGGAAGGAAGTGGGGAATTCCAGAGGGAACTGGGGGTTTTCAGGGATCACCAGGATCCTTTGGAGTGTTCCTGGTTGGATTNCACCCAGATTCCGTGGAATTCAGTGGGTGGGATGAGAGGAGACATCCAACACCCCTCTCAGGTCAGTGCCTGGGTGGGCGACATCAATCCCTGCTTCCATTATTCGGGATTTCGGCTAATTTTAATGTAACTGCTTTAAAATAATTAATTTAAATTTTATAGCACCAAAATAATTAATTTAATTTAATTTAATTACTTTGGTATCCCACGCTGTCCTATCCTGGGAGATCCAGCTTCTCCGTAATAAATAATCCTGATGATGATGATGATATTTTTTGTCGAATTATTAATTAATAATAATTAATTTTTATATCAATATTTTTGGTTTGCCGTCATTAATCCTGCTGGACAAAGGTTCACCCGCAGCTCTGTAATTCCTTAGATTTCATCCATGGATATTCCAGGGTTGGGATTGGATCCAGCCCCACCCAGGCTGCTCTTGGAGGAGATTCCCAAAAAAACTTTGGAGCTGATTCCAGCACTCACCTTGTCTCCAGGCTCTCCCACCTCCCCAGGCTGTCCCTGCAAGACAAAATTCCCTTTCCAGCCACTTCTCCTCCCTCCTTTTCTCCCAGGATTCCACCCAAAATTCCCCATGCCATTCTGCCTTTCACCATCCCTCCCTTTCTCCCAAAATTCCGTGTCCCATCTCCCTGGATCTGCCACCTGCTCCCTATAAATTTGCACTGCCCAAAGTGTCCGTGAAATGAGATTTTTTGTGGCATTTTTTTTCCCATTCCTATCCTGACAGGATAGGATTTTCCTTGTCCATCCCATCTTTTAATTCTCTTATCCAGCAGAAAATGAATTACTGGGAACCCGCCCTTGAATTTTTGGCATCGTAGAACACAATAATTCCATCATTTAGGCTGGAAAAATTCCTCAAAAATCACTAAATCCAACCTTGAAATTTTGTATTTCCTCCTGAGCTTGGCAGATGTGGGGGAAAACTGCTGGAATTTGGGAACAAAACCCCCAGGAAGGTTCGGGGATAAAGGTGGGAATGTGCCAATCCCAGAATTCCGGTTTGGAATTCTGGTTTCAAAGGATCAAGCTGGAAAATCCCCATCCCTACCTTTTCTCCTTTATCTCCACGGGCTCCAGGAGCTCCCATTTCTCCCTGGAAAACAAGCAATCCCCAAAAGAATCAATCCCAAAAAAATTCATTATTCCATGGAATTTTTCCCTTCCCTCTTTGCACCTGGTGAGTGCTCCCCTCCTTCCTGCTCCAGTTTTTTGGCAAATATCCATGGAGGAATCCCATTCCCACAACGGATTGGGAATTCTCCTGTGCAGTGGGAATGCAGAGGGAAAACCACAGATCCTGGAGCAAAGGCCAGGGAAAAGTGACAAATTGAAGATTTCCCTATCCCAGGATCCCGAGGATGTTAAAGAATTCCATGAATTTGAAGGAGACAGGAGGACTCCCAAACTGATTGAGGATTCCCAAAACACAAATCCCACGTTTGGATCAGCTGTGAAAGATTCCATCCTGGAATTTCTGCTCATCACCAATGGCAAAATTGTTGATTTCATCCTGAATTTCCTGATTTTTTTCCTGTGATTCCTCNGGGATGGGATCCACAGGATGAGATTGGATCCACGGGATGGTAGGGGATCCATGGGATAGGATGGGATCCATGGGGTTGGGAGAAAGGAGCAGCTGCCTCCTCCCTGGGATAAAAGCAGGACAGGAGGAATTCCATACCTTAATTCTCCTTGGATGATGAGGGCCTGGATATGCCTTGGATTAAAAAAGAGGAGAGGGAAGTGTGAGAGCAGCTGGAAAAACTTTTCCTTGAGCCATGGAAAAGCCACCTCTGAGGCACGGGATGTGAGGAAGGAAGTGGGGAATTCCAGAGGGAACTGGGGGTTTTCAGGGATCACCAGGATCCTTTGGAGTGTTCCTGGTTGGATTTGGGGTGGCCTCCAGGCTCCTGATCTGCTCCAGACTGGATGGGACACCTGAGAGCTGCCAGGATCAAGGAATTCCTGAGCAATTCCTGAGGAATTCCAGGCTTTTGGCAATGGCCCAGGTGTCCCATTTAACCCTGGAATTTCTGGAGAAGGTGTGGATGAGCTCAGCTCATTCCTCCTGGGAATGCAGGGTGAGGGTCACTCCCTGCTTTCAAAGAAACCCATTCACGGGAAAACCATCCCGAATTTTCCATCCTTAACTCCTGGGAATTGGAATTTTTGCTCTTAAATTTTATAAAAATTAACTCCCCCCACCATTTCTGGGATCTTGTGTTAGAGATCCCTGGAATGTCCAGGTGTGCCAGGAATGGGCAGGTTTATCACCCCCCCCACAGGGAACTACCATCGACATTCCAAGGGGATTCCAGTTGTTCTGTTTCCCCCAAAACCCAGATTATTCTGTTCCCTCATTTCCCTGGATAAATTCACGGAGAAGGATCTGTTTGTTCATGAAAAATTGTTCCTGGAGCAGATGTTTCCTGCTTTATTTATTGATATTTATCCCTAAATTTCCATATTCATTGTGTCTTGGTCCAGGTTGGAAATACGGATCCATGTCATCACTCACCGTGGATCCCAACGGGAATTTCCGAGCTCCCGGAGCACCGGGGGGATGAGCTGGGGATGGAGCCTCCAGGGAAGGGGCACTGCTGGATCCTGGATCACAGGGATGGCTCTGGAATGGGATCCTCATGGAGTGTCCCTCATGCCTGGGAGATCTCCTGGATCTGTGCCTTGGGATAGCGGAGCCGCTGTCGGAATTCCCATTTTCCTGTGGGAAGGGAAATGTGATTTATGGACAAGGAATGGTTTAAAACCAACAGAGGAGAGGAGTGGATGGGATGGGATGAGATTGGATTAGATGGGATTGGATTGGATTGGATTGGATTGGATTGGATTGGATTGGATTGGATTGGATTGGATTGGATTGGATTGGATTGGATTGGATTGGATTGGATTGGATTGGATTGGATTGGATTGGATTGGATTGGATTGGATTGGATTGGATTGGATTGGATTGGATTGGATTGGATTGGATTGGATTGGATTGGATTGGATTGGATTGGATTGGATTGGATTGGATTGGATTGGATTGGATTGGATTGGATTGGATTGGATTGGATTGGATTGGATTGGATTGGATTGGGATGGGATTGGGATGGGATTGGATTGAATGGGATGGGATGGGACTGGATTGGATGGGATTGGATTAGATGAAATAATTCCTTATCCAGGGAATGGGGAGGCTCTGGAAAAGGTTTCCCAGAGAAATTGTGGATTCCTCATTCCTGGCAGTGTCCAAGGTGAGGCTGGACGAGGCTTGGAACAATCTGGGAAGGCGTCCCTGCCCATGGAACTGGATGTGCTTTAGGATCCCTCCCAACCCATCCCGTGATTCCATGAAATTCTAATGATAAAATTATACTATTAATACCAATAAACCAAAATTATCTTTTCCAACCTTAAGAATTCCATGATCCCATTTCCCAGTTTCTCACCAGGCCACAAATCCACGGCCGTTTCAAAGCAATAAAACCCCGCCTAAAACATTCCAACCTGGAATTTTGAAATCCTTCCCTGCTCCAGCCATTCCTGTATTTATTGCACCTGGAGCATCCAATTGGAATAAACCATCAATTAATGCCAATTAACAGCCACGTGTTAATCAGCCCCTCGGTGATAATTTGAAATATTTAAGGCACAAAAAGCAAAGCAAATCATTCCTGACCTGGCTCCTAAATTGTTCCTGCTTTTCCATAGGAGGCAGTAGGAAATGATCCATCGGAAAAATGAGAATATTCCTATCGAGAATATTCCCAGCCATTATTTCCCGAGCCAGATATTTGGGGAATGTTTGGATGTGAAAGCAAAAACTGAATTTATTTGCCATAAGAGTCCTGAGATCTTCCAGGAGGAGCACAAGAAGGAAAAATCAGGATGTGCTGCAGTTATTTAGGGATATTCCTTTTTTTTTTTTNTTTTGGGATTTTTTTTTTTTTTTTTTTTTTTTTTTTTTTTTTGGAAGAAAGATCTGGATTCACCTCCACGAATTTAGTGGATTTTTGGATGGTTTAAGCAGGGAAAAGCAATCCTGAACTTCCAGGGAATGTTGGTGGGTGCAGCAGGGTGAGGTTTTAGGGATGATCATCCTGTTTTCCCGGATTTTAAGAAACCACGGGATAATTCCACCTCATGGATAACGAACCCAGCAAATTTTTGGCTCACAAGGGGAAAAAAAACCCCAATTTTGAGCCAATTAAAACTGGAATTCTTTACTGCAAGAGGATGAGGAAAAAAGGGATAAAAGAGGGATGAAGGATATGCTGGCATGGAGAGAACCTGTCCAGGGTGGATTTTTTGGGATAAAGGAGGGAAAATCTCCCAAATGTGGCACCGTGGGATGGCACCACGTGGATTTTCCCACCCCTCCTTCCCAGGCACTGCTCATTTCCCTGGGAATGGCTCTAAATTCCAGAGATTCCAGAGGTTGCCAAGACCTGGCTGAGGTTTGGAATGTTCCCTGGGATCCCATTTACTGGGAAATTGCCTGGGGTAATGAGGCTCCATTAATTCTGTAATTCCTCCATAATTTTGGCAATTTCCTGCTCCAGGAATGAGGCATTTCCAAGAAAAAACTGGGAGGCTGCTGCTTCCTCGAGGAATGATTTGTGGCAGGCAGGGAAAAAAAAATGAAGGAAAAGAGGGAAGGGAGAAAAGGAGGGAAGAGAAAAACGTAAATAAAAGGGAGAGGAAAAAAATATTCCTGAAAAAAAAGGAAAGGGAAAAAATAGAAAAAAAATCAGGATTTCAGGGAGGGAAATGAAGCAATTGTGGGTTTATCCATATGGAGATGAGAGGGATTTATCCAAATTAACTCTGGAAAGGAAGAAGTTTAAACGCAGGGATGGAGGAGCAGGAATTTTTTGGGATGGTCCCACAACCCCAAAGCAGTGGCTCATCCATGGATGAGTGTCCAGCCCTGCTCTGGACACGTGGATTTGGGATCATCCTGCTCTTCCCAGAGATTCCTTTGCTTCCAATTAACTCCTGCCAGGAATTGCTCCTCAGGGATGGAGCTCCTGGGCTGTTCCAGGCTCCATGGAACTGGTGGAAATTTGTGATTCCTGCTGATGTTACACGGAAAACCATCAGGAAAACTGTCAGGAAAACTGTCAGGAAAACTGGCTCCATCCCCTTTGGCACCTCCAGGATTTTGGAGCTGCTCTTCCCCTGCCTTTGGAATCCACTGTTCCCTTCTCATGAGGATAAATGGGATTTTACTCCAAATGCAAGCGAGGAAAAGATCCTTGGGATGCAGATCCCGTCCTGCTGAGGGAGTTTGGAATGTCCTAAAAAAAATTGTGGGAGTTATTTTCTGTTTATAAAGCTCCTGATAAAATGGGGATCATGGGAGGAATTGCTGGAGCAAATCCAGAGAAATCCACGGAGCTGCTCCAGGGCTGGAGCCAGCCTGGGAGAGCTGGGGGTGCTCACCTGGAGAGGAGAAAATTCCAGGGAGAGCTTCCAGCACATTCCAGAGCCTAAAGGGGCTCCAGGAGAGCTGGAGAGGGACTGGGGACAAGGGATGAAGGGACAGGACACAGGGAATGGCTTCCACTGCCAGAGGGCAGGGATGGATGGGATCTTGGGAATTAGGAATTGCTGGCTGGGCTGGAATTGCCAGAGAATCCCTGCAATGTCCGAGGCCAGGCTGGACATTGGGGTTTGGAACATCCTGGGACAGTGGGAGGTGTCCCTGCCATGGATGGGGATGGAATGGGATGATCCTTAAAATCCCTTCCCGCCCAAACCATTCCATGTTTTTAAAAACCCGATGGATTTGGGCTCCATCCTTTGTGTTTCTCCAGTTTAACCATTCCCAGGAGAGGGAATTGCTGCATCCAGGAGGAAAAGCAGAGCCCGTGGATGCTCTTGGCACATCCCGGCGTCTCCAAAGCCGCAGTTCCCATTCCAGGATTTTGCGTTTGAGCCGGGAGCCCTCTCGTGGCTGCTGAGCCATCCTGATTCCAGCTCCACGATTAACCCTGGGATTCATTTCCAGGGAAATTAAACCAGGGAAACGAAGGGATGGGAGCAGAAGGAAGAGTTTGGCAAACTGGATAAAGCAGAGCAGGATTTCCTGGAGCAGGATCTCCCCACTTCCAGTTATTCCTGTCTTGCCATCCTTAAAAATATCCTTGCTGATGCTGTTCCTGCAGATCCAAGGAAATATCCAAGGGATTTTTCCCTTCACTTTTTAAAGCTGGTGTTGTCCTGCCTCTGGGTATTTCCAAGAATTCCATAGGGAATGTCCAAACTGGAGAGTGCTGGGTTTTTGGGAAAGGAATCTCTGCCCAGGAGGGCAGGAAAACAAAAGGAAATGGGATTTTAGGGATCAGAGAAAATCCCCAAATTCCTGCCTAGACCCTAAAATCCTCCTCTCTAAATGACTGAGATGCTCCAGAGCACAGCAGGAATATCCTGGAATACCTGCATAATATCCTGAGACCATATCCATGAATTTTCATATCCATGGAAAGTGGGAAGGAAAAGGAAACTTCTTGTAGGAGTCATATTTTAAATTCCCTGTTTGGAGTCTGCATTATCCTTATTTTAAAAGTCTTGGGAGTCATCAGCTCTTCAGTCAGCCAAACTGGAATTACACAAGGATGGTGTGGCCAGACGGGATCAGATAAAATGGGATTATCCTGGTTTTCCCCCCAAAATTGTGGGATTAACCAACAAAACGTTTCCCAGTGGGATTTTTGGTCACTCCCATCATCCTCCTGTGCATTCCAGGAGCTCTGGTGCTCTCCAGGGATATGCAGAAGCCACTCCAAAATTAAGATTTGCATCCCAGTCCATCACTGGTCTGAAATCCTTGGAAAAACGCACCTGGCTGCTGTCCTGCTGGGGTTGTCCTTCCAGCCCCTCCTCCAAGGGCTCAGAGAGATCCAGGGAATGGTTTTCCTGCAGATCTCCTGGATGTGGTGGGGCCACAGCCAAGCTCTGCAGAGAGGGATGGATGGATAAATGCCGACAAAATTCCATTAATTACTGGGGAAAAAAAATGCTGACAAAATTCCATTAATTACTGGGGAAAAAAAATGCTGACAAAATTCCATTAATTACTGGGGAAAAAAAAAATGAAAAAAAACGGACAGCAGGACCTTTTCCAAGCCCTGATCCATGCAGAAATCCTTATCCTTTCTCTAATTTCATTTTTACACTGCAATAAAATAGGGGCAAAACTCAGAATTCCAATGATCTGTCCAGTCAAGCTCCGGGAATTTTAACTCCTTTGCATCCACCCAATCAGCACCAATGGAAAAGGAAGGATTCCCTGAGGGATTGAGGGATGCTCTGATGGTCCCAAATCCCTTTTTCCAGTTTGGGTTGGGCTCCCAAAGCTCAACAGGGACAGTTTTGGGGTCTCTGTATCCCAAATCCCAACTTTTGCTGGCTCCAGGGTTGTGTGCAAACCTCCCTTCCCAAGCCTCTAAATTGTCCTAATCCAGCTTGGAAAAATCTGGGAAAAACCTGAGGACGTAGGAGGAGCCTGGGGCTGAGAGGGAATGTCCTGTCCCACCTTGTCCAAATCTCTGAGGATCATCCTGATGGAGATAAAACCGCAGGAATGCCTCCTACAGGAAGCCCAGCACGGAGAGAAGCCTTAAAATTGTGGGTAAATTCCCAATTCCCATAAATAGGGGCTGTTAATCGGGATGCAGGTGGCTGGGATTTGTCTGGTTACTCCAAATGAAGGCTCTGGAGTCACAGAATCATGGAATGTTCTGAGTGGGAAGTGACCCACAGGGATCATCCAGTCCCAGCTCCTGGCCCTGCCCAGGACATCCCAACAATCCCACCCTGTCCCTGGGAGCTCTGGCAATCCCAGCACGGAAAATCCAAATCCATCCTCACAACAGGATTGGATCCATCCCTGCCAGGGCAGGAGGCACTCCATAGAGTCTCAGGATAGGAAAGAATTCCAGGACCATGGAGTCCAAGCTGTGCCTGATCCTCACTTTGTCCCCAGCCCAGAGCACTCAGTGCCACCTCCAGGAATTCCTTGGACACCTCCAGGAATGGGCACTCCAACCCTCCCTGGGCAATTCCAATCCCTGCCCACCCTTTCCATGGGGAAATTCCTGCTGCTGTCCACCCTGCCCTCCCCTGACCCAGCCTGAGGCCGTTCCCTCTCCTCCTGNCCCTGGACACTCTCCATGTCCTTCCTGATTGGAAGAGCCCAGAACTGGACACAGTAAAACCCTGGTTTCATCTTCCCTGCTGTTTATTTTCACCTCAGGGGATCCTCCAGACGTTGACACCTCCAGCTCCGGGCTCTGTCCTCCTCCTGTCACCTCGGAGCCAGCCGGGACACGGTGGGAAGCGTGGGACACCAGCGGATCCTGCAGCACCAGAACGAGGGATTGGTGTGACAGTGACAGCCCTGAGCTCCCAGGACCCATTCCAACATTTCCCCACCTTCCAGCACGCTCTGTCCCACTTGGTGACATTCCTGAGCCAGGCTGGGGCGAGCGCGCAGCGATTCCTTGCTGGCCACATCCAAGGAATCCTCCTCCCTCCCCTGGGATCCCTTTTGGTGCTTCCAGCCCCACACCCACCACTCCAAAAGCTCCCAGAGGGCACAGGGACAAACTCTGGTGGCTTTGGGAATGGACAACAAAGCTCGACTGATTCCTCCATTCCCATTAAAAAATGAGTGGTTTGTATCCCTTGATCCCAAAAATCCCAGATCCCGGTGCCTCTCCCGAGCCACTGTGACCTGCTGGATGACAGAGGTGACCCTGATGGTGGCTCATTCCCACCTCCCTCATTCCCTGGAGGTCTGTCACCCCTGGCAGGTGACACTACTCACGGTGACAGGCAGGGCTGCCTGGTTTTCCCTGGAAGTTTGGCTCGTCCTGGAGCCACCCCGGTGCCACAGGAGCCCGTCCAGCCCATCCCTCAGGATCGCGTTGGAGAGGTCCCTCAGCAGCTCCAGCTGGAACCAGTGCACACCAGTAAGGCGGCCCAGTGCCACCCTCCTGTCCCCAACACGTGACAATCCCACCCCAAAACAAGGAATGACAAATTCCCAGCGGCTCACAGGGCAGGGACGGCCGAGGGATGGTTTCAATACAGGTTTGGGATCAAAATGCTTGATCAAAAAAATCATGGAGCTTTTGTGGGGTCTCTCCTCATCCCAAATAAAATCTCACACTTGTGGCCTTTCCAGACTTCAGGGGACTTAGAGAAGAGGGAGAGTGGCTTTTTCCATGGGAATATGGGGATATGACAACAGGGAAAGGTTTTAAACTGTGTGAGGATTTAGGTTGGATATTTGGAAGGAATTTTTGGCTGGGAGGGTGGGGAGGAGCTGGATGGAATTCCCAGAGAAGCTGTGGCTGCCCCTGGATCTCTGCAAGTGTCCAGGACCAGGCTGGATGGGGTTTGGAGCAACCTGGGATGGTGGAAAGTGTTGAGGTTGGAATTAAGAGGGGCTTTAAGGTCCTCCAAGCCACCACCCACCCCATAAAATGGCAGCAAAAAACCTGTCCCAGAAATATGAAAATATTTAAATTTTATATATCCAGGAATGTTTAAATTAAAACCTGGAAAGTGAAATGGAATGAACCTTCCTGGGGTTGCCAGGGGGAGCAAATGTCACCTCCAGGATTCCAGAGGGAAGAGGTGGAAAAGCCGAATTCACAACCCGTGGTCAGGAGGAAGGACAAAGGATCTCCTACCTTGATCCCGTACGCTTCAAAAAGCCTCTCCAGGTCCTGCAAGGGGAGAGAAAATTCCCAACTTCTCCCCCTCTGCTCTCCAGGAAGTTTCTCCTGGAAGTGGCTGATGGCCAAGGGGACACACATTGTGTCCCCTCTGCCATCCCAAGCCAGAGAAGGAGGGAGGCGCTTCCAACATTTTTATGGTCTTGAATTTTGATTTATTTACCTTCATTTCCACTCCTTTTCCTGGTGGGCCAGGTTCTCCCTTGGAATAAACGAGATCAGCTCATTAATTCCATCATTTCCAGGAGGAGCAGGAAGAGGGAGGGGAGCAATCCCATAATCTGGCCCTTCCTCTGCCACCAGCCCGCTCTGTAAAACTGGATAAATCCCGTTTAGGGCTTTGAATCCCACCCTGCTCCAGAGGCTCCTTCCCTCCTCCACTGGACACGGGCACAGCTGGATTCTGTAGGGAAAGCCTGGCCCAGGAGCAGCATCCAAAGGACATTTAGGCCAGAGCTTTGCTCCATCCCCTTCTCCACCACAAACTTGTGGAAAATGAAAGATTTTTGAGGTCCCTCAGCGCCACCAGTGCAGAGGACACCAAGGAGGACGATGGCCAAGGTGTCCCCGTGGCTGGTGGTCCCTTCTGGAGCCCTGGTGGCCTCACATGTGGCTGGGCCCAACATCTCCAGTGGGATGGTGTCCTGGGTTACAACCTAAAGATGTCCCCAAAAGTTTGTATCCTGTCACCATCTGTTAAAAACCAGGAGGGGGCGTGATCCTGATCCCTGTGGAGATCTCTGCTGTTCATGTTCCAGCTGTTCAACAGCTGGGGCAGTGATCCTGATCCCTGTGGAGATCTCTGCTGTTCATGTTCCAGCTGTTCAACAGCTGGGGCAGTGATCCTGATCCCTGTGGAGATCTCTGCTGTTCATGTTCCAGCTGTTCAACAGCTGGGGCAGTGATCCTGATCCCTGTGGAGATCTCTGCTGTTCATGTTCCAGCTGTTCAACAGCTGGGGCAGTGATCCTGATCCCTGTGGAGATCTCTGCTGTTCATGTTCCAGCTGTTCAACAGCTGGGGCAGTGATCCTGATCCCTGTGGAGATCTCTGCTGTTCATGTTCCAGCTGTTCAACAGCTGGGGCAGTGATCCTGATCCCTGTGGAGATCTCTGCTGTTCATGTTCCAGCTGTTCAACAGCTGGGGCAGTGATCCTGATCCCTGTGGAGATCTCTGCTGTTCATGTTCCAGCTGTTCAACAGCTGGGGCAGTGATCCTGATCCCTGTGGAGATCTCTGCTGTTCATGTTCCAGCTGTTCAACAGCTGGGGCAGTGATCCTGATCCCTGTGGAGATCNTCCTGTGGTTTTCTTTTGTACTATCGCATGTATTTTATTTTTTCTCTCTTTTTTTTTTTTCCATATTAAATTGTATTTCTGACTTGGAGTCTCCCACCGGTTTTGCTTTCAAACCAGCACATCTTGGCTCCCAGAGAAGCGATGGAATCCCATCCTGGGATGGCGAAACCACGGATGAGCTGCAGGGGTTTGGGAGGCCCAGCCTGGAGGCTGCTGGGGTGAGGAACATCTGCGGAGGTGGGGCTGAGCTGCCTCTCTGAGGGGCTTCATTTCACCGAAATCCGGGTTTGCGTCGACAGATTCCGGTGGAATGAAGGGCACCAGGAAGGCCCCGACGGCATCTCCAGCCAGGGACAACTTGGGATGCCTGTCCCTTGGATAAATCCCTGTTTTTCCAAAAGTCTGGATGTTGTGGCAACCGGGAAATCTCCCTGTCTGCTTCCTGCAGCATTTTCGTCTCCACCTCTGATCTGAAGCCATTCCTCCTTCCACCCCTTTCCGTGTGCTCCTCAGCTTGCAGGAGGAAGGAACAACCTATGAACATTCCAGAAATTCATCCCCTTTGCCTCCTGAAGAACATCCTTCTTCCCAAAGAAGCTCTGTGGAGACGTGGGACCACAGACCCACAAGTTCCTGAGCCCATCCCGGGAGTTCTGCTTCGAAATCCCAAACTTTTTGGGGGATCACAGGAAACCTGAGCTGGGTTTTCCTCCTTTCCGGTGTGCCCAAGGTGGTGGCACCACCACAAAAATGTGGACTCAGGACCTACCTTTGGGCCTGGGGGGCCTCTTTCACCTCTCAGACCATCCTTCCCAGGAAATCCCTGAAAACCAGCAGGAATGTGTTAGTTCCCCTGTAAAATTCCCATTTCCTGGGTGCTGATCCCAAACTGACGCCACCTTTTCCAGAGGGACCAACCAACCCCTTCTCGTGTCTCCCTAATTCCCATCTTGAAGTTAAATTTGGAGCAATTCTGCTCTTCACTTGGAGCTTGACCTCCAGAAAGGTTCAATTTCCTGGGAATTTCCCTGCTTTTCCTTTTTCCTTTGCTATCCCACCTGGAATAATGGAATCACCTCTCGTGCAACCCAAATCTTGCTTTTATTTCCCTGCCACCATATCTTGGCTGAGGAAGCGACACCATTTCTTGGGGATTGGATCTGTTTTGGATCAGCATTTCTCCCAATCCCACTTTTCCTGTGACTCAGGACACGAGTCCTGCAGCTAAATCAGGAATTTGGCAGGAATGGCTGCAAAGGATCAGTCCAAAAACATCCTTTGGACCTCTGGGAATGAGATTTTCCTCCCAGCACAGCAAAATTTCCTGGGAATTGCTGCTGTGGCTGCTCTTCCTTGTCCCCACTAAATAAACAGCAAGAATAAATAAAATTTAAAATAAATGAAATAGTTAAATGGAATAAATTAAATAATTCAATTAAATAAAATAAATAAAGGCAATTAAATAATTAAATGAAGTAAATTAAATAATTAAATTACAAATTTGAACTCCCAAATAATTAAATTACAGATTTAAACTCTCAATTCTTGTTAAAATGGCCACGAGGAGAAGGGTGGGAGAGGGAGGAGGAGCTGCTTTGATTTTTTGGGAATCTCCTGAATAGGATTTAGGTAAAGTCATGAGAAAGTTGGTAATATTTTCCCTGATTTTTTTCCCCATGGGGATGAAAAAAGGGATGGAGTGAGTCCATCCAACCCCAATCCCAATCAATAAATATTATTTATTTGTACTGCTGGGAATAAATAAAAGCTCTCCCAAAATCCACCCTCTCCCAGCTGCTCCTACAGGGATTCCTCACATCCTCTCCAGGTTCTCCTGGATCTCCTTTCATTCCTTGCTCTCCAGGTCGTCCTGGCAGTCCAGGAGGACCCTGCAAGAAGAGAATGAGAGAAAAAAATAAAAATCACAAACAGAGCCCAAATAGCAGCTCAGAAAAGGAAAATAATAAGGAAAATATTATTTTTCCCACGGGAAAGGAATATTTGGAAGTGGATATTTCCAAGTGGGGGCTCCCATTGGGATGGAGAAGGGAAACAGAGCATCCCCACCACTCTCCAGGGCAGGAAATGATAATAACAGTGAGAAAAATGGAATTATTACCCTGATGCCTCTCACTCCTGCCTCTCCAGGAACTCCAGCTTCTCCCTAAAAAAGAGGAGCAGCTTTCCAAGTGTTTTCCCATCGAGTGACAGGAATTTTATTGCACTTAAACCTGGAGGAAATGGTTTAAAGGGAGAGAACCGAGCCCATCAAACATTCCAGGGGCTCTAATGGAGATTAAATCCCTTTAGGCCAGCTTAATGCTTGGAAAACTGGGATTGAGGCAGGTTTTGGGACGTCTGGCATGTTTTAAATTAGGGATGGTGTTTTACAGCATTCCCATAAATGAGGAAAAAGGGGCACAAGGTGTGGGAATATAAACTGGAGTATTTAAATTTAGGGGTAGGGCGAGGTGAATGCCACCAAATCCCACTGGAATGTCTGGAGAATGATCTTGGGGACAGGGTGGGATTGTTGGGGTGTCCTGTGAGTTGGACTGGATGATCCTGGTGGGTCCCTTCCAGCTCAGGATGTTCTGGGATTCCATTCGTGGCACTCTGGTTTCAGCATCTCCCAGAAAAAAAAAAATATCAAAAACCAAAAACCAAAAGCAACAAAACAAAACAAAAAAAAAAAAAAAAAAACAAACCAAAAAACCCAAAACAAACAAACCAACAAAAACAAAACAAAAACAAAAACCCACAAAAAAACAAACAAAAAAAACAAAACCAAAAAACCCCTGGTTCAATTCTTTTTTTGGCTTTTCCGTTCCAGCCTTTTGGAGTGTGAAATCCAAGATAAAAGAAAGGTGAAAAGGATTCTCCACAGTTCAAGGACAAGTAAACAAGAAATATTTGGGCAGTTCTGTGAGGAGCAGGGAGCTGGGCTCCACGATTTTTATGGATCATTTCCCAGTTGAGATCACCAGAACCAGGAATGAGCCCCTCAGGGCTGGGGTGGCTGCACCTCCTCCTAAATCCATTAATCAGGCAGATGGGACCCGAAATGTGACAAAAATCCCAGAATGGTTTGGGTTGGAAGGGACTTTAAATCCCAAAATTCCCATGGGACACCTTCCAGCATCCCAAAGCCCATCCAGCCTGGCCTTGGACACTTCCAGGGATCCAGGGGCAGCCACGGCTGCTCTGGGCACTGATGTTTGAATAAAAAGGGAATAAAATTGTCGCTTGTTTGTCACCGCAGGGCAGAGCTGGGGTTGGTGGGTGGTCCCGAGGGATCAGCAGCTCCATCCCACCCCCCCCGGATCCTGCCCCTACTCACATCTTTTCCTCTCAGCCCGGCCTCTCCTGGTTTTCCAGGGAATCCTGGCTCACCTCTCTCCCCCTAAAGGAAACAAGGATTGTCACATTCCTGTCCTGCATTCCACGCCTCAGGCGCTGAGGGGCAGATTCCGGCAGCACGTCCGTGGTCAGGGAATTGCTTCCACGATCCCGGATGAAGTCTGGGCTCGGAGCATTTTCCCTGTGCTAGGAAGGGCTGGGATTGTAGGATTTGTAGTATTCATATTGATTTGATTTTATTTAATAATATATNTTTTTTTTATTTTTTTTTTTAGGATTATTGGGCTGGAAAGCATCCAGCTCTAACCTCATCTATCCAGACTCCAAAGCCATCCCTGATATATATTTATAGTATTTCAGTTTATTTAATTCCAGTATTATTATTTTTGTAGGATTATTGGGCTGGAGAGCATCCAGCTCTAACCTCGTCTATCCAGACTCCAAAGCCATCCCTGGAATTCACTCAGGACAGGCTCTGTTGAGGTTCTCCACCTCCAGGAGCAGCTCAGATTAGCAAAGACTCGGGATGGATCCAGTCTTGGACACAGGATCAGTTCCTGCATTCCACGTTTTAATTTTTATTCCCATTTAAATCAGCTGAGCTCTCATGGATGGCTCCTCACCTGCTCTGTTTGATTGTTTGTCCCCAAGGTCGTGGGTTTGATCCCATTCCCTTAAAAGCTGGATAGGATGATCCTTGTGGGTCTCTCCCAGCTCAGAATATTCCATGAAACCCAGGAAATTTGGGACACCACCCCTCCAGGCTTTCTCCCAACCCCAAACACTTTTCCTTGCTTCCAATTTTCAACCTCATTAACACATCTCATTAACACCGCTGGCTCGGCTGCATCCCATTTATTTCTTGTGACATCCCGTTTTTCCACGTCCCTGGAAGCTGATCCGGCCTAAATATTCCATTCTCAGATTTTTTGGAGCAATTCCCAAATCCAAACCCTCCCCCAGCCAAGCCTGGGGAGATCCCAGTTTGAGGAATGCCCACTCACTGAACAAATGCCATAGGTGGGATCTTTTCCAGAAATTTCTTGGCTGGTTTTGAACTTTTCCTGGGAAAAACCCTGCAGGTGAGGATTAGCAGGAATTTTTTAAGGGCTGATCAAAGATGTTGGAAGGAACCTCTAAGACCATTTTGGTTCCACATTTTGGACACCTCCCACTGTCCCAGGGTGCTCCAAGTCCTGTCCAGCCTGGCCTTGGACACTTCCAGGGATCCAGGGGCAACCACAACTGCTCTGGGAATTCTGTGCCAGGAATTCCTCCCCCACCCTCCCAGGGAACAAAGCTTTCCATGGACTCACCTTCTGGCCTGGCTTCCCAGACAATCCCACATTTCCCTGCAGAAACACAGAAGGAATGAGACAGCTAAGATAATTCCAGCAGCTAAAATCAGAGGGAGGAAAAAACAGGGAATGTCCCACGAGGGGCAGTGCCAAGTCCTCCCTGTCCAGAGGTGGCTCCTGCCTCCCCAACTTTGAAACCATCAATATTTTCATCTTCCCACCCCTCTTCCCAAAGACACTCATCCATTACGTTGGGATTTGGTAATTTTTGCTGGGTTAAAATGAACAGGACTGTGATGTCCCTGGAGAAGGGAACAGCAGGGATTATTATCCCAACCCTTCCTGCACATCAGTGGAACCACACGGGAGCCACCAAGGCCTTCCTGGACACAAAAGTCAGGAAGATGAAGATCAAGGGGACTTTCAGGAGAGGAAATAATTGGAAATGGGGCTTCCTTGGATTCTGTCCACAGAGTCACCAGCTGGGCACTGACCATCCGTGTTTTCCTCCAGTCACGAGGAATTCTCCACATTTTTGGGGATCCCAGCTCTGCACCCGACCTGAGGACAGAGCTCATGACCCCAGACCACCACAGGGTCACCAGCCTGATCCTTGTCACCTTCCCCAGGCCTGAACCACAAATCCACGGAGGTGATGGAGAGATTTTGTCCCTAAAGCTCCTGGTTTGTCCCCCGAGCCCTTCCCATTCCACAGCCACCCCGCTGTCCCACTCACCCTGTCACCAATGTCTCCCTTCAGCCCAGGCTGGCCAGGAATCCCAAATCCTGGACTTCCCTGAAAACAAAACAAAAAAAATGGATACAAGGTCTTGCCAAGGCAGCTTTTCCAGGTTCAGGAGGACTCTCCACAGAGCAGGAAAAGCCAGAGCAGATCCAAGGTGTTTCCATCCCCAGGGATGAGCAGGGAGCTGAGCATTTATTCCCTCCCTGATTTCCTTTCCTTTGGATTTGTACACATGGAAATCTCCCCGTGGATTCCTGGATGGATGACTTGGGGAGGAATTCCATCTCCCTCAGAGTTTCCCTGGTGGCCACACAAAAAAAAAAAAAAAAAAAAAAAAAAAAAAAAAAAAAAAAATATTTTTACCCCAAAAGAAAGAG
>VWZS01001124.1:57979-84548 GCA_013397075.1 Rhabdornis inornatus
AAAAGTAAAAAAAAAAGTAAAAAAATCAATTTAAAATATTCCAGGTCATGTTCTATGTCAAAGCCATTGAGAAAGTGATTGGAATTCTCTAAAGCAGCTGGAAAATATGGAATATTTTAACAATATTTAAATATTTTAATATTTTAACAATAGAACCAGGGAACAGCTCTGTCCCAGAGAGCTCCTTGGTTTGGGAAATTCAATTTTCTCTCCATGAGGCCAAACTCTGGATCAGGGGCTTAAAGATGTGGGAATTCTCCATCCTTGGGAATTCTCAGCACAGGAGACCTGACCCAGCTTTGGGCTCTGCTCTGAGCAGGAGGTGGGATTGGAGATCTCCAGAAATCCCTTCCAGCCTCTCCTATCCCTGATTTTGGCCTCCCTTGGCTGGAAGAATCTTCTGGAATCAGGCTGGATCTGCACCTCAGTGGTGTCCTCCTTCTGAAATCCCAAATTTTCCCCTGGATTGAGGCTACAATGGGAATACCAGCTAAAAAATGGGAATAAAAGCAAGACAAATATCCCCAGGATGAGACTTTTCCAAGCTCTCCTCTCCTGCCAATCACAAAAGAGATGGAATTCAGGAAACGTGGAACAACCTCAGCTTTTCCAGGAATTGATCTTTGCTTTTCAACAGTGCTAATTAATTAATTAATTAATTAATTAATTAAATGTCAGTCTTACCCTGACACCTTTCTTGCCTGGAGGTCCCAAAACCTGAGGAGAAGGAGAAATCACAGAAATCCTCAGTTATTGGTAGAGGAAAAAAAAATAAATCTCGTTTTCATGGTACTTTTTCCAAGGCAAGGAATGTTGTTGGATAAGAATTGTTGTGGGATAAGAATTGTCGTGGGATAAAAATTGTGTGGGATAAGAATTGTTGTGGGATAGGAATTGTTATGGGATAAGAATTGTTGTGGGATAAGAATTTTATGGGATAAGAATTTTTGTGGGATAAGAATTGTTGTGGGATAAGAATTGTTATGGGATAAGAATTGTTGTGGGATAAGAATTGTTGTGGGATAGGAATTGTTGAGGGATAAGAATTGTTGTGGGATAAGAATTGTTGTGCGATAAGAATTGTTGTGCGATAAGAATTTTGTGGGATAAGAATTGTTGTGGATTAAGAATTTTATAGGACTAGAATTTTATGGGATAAGAATTGTCGTGGGATAGGAATTGTTATGGGATAAGAAATCTTGTGGCACACAGAGGTGGCCACCATCAGGGTTTCTGGAGGACATGGATTCAGTGGTGGGAATTTTTATCCTTGTGTTTCCTGGACAGCAGTGAAGGAGAGGACAATGGGAATATTGGGAATACAAGAGGTGGAGAAAGAGGGAAGATGACAAATTTGGCTGGAGGGTCAGGGAAAAGGTCTGGGTGTCCTTCCCGTGGTTCTGGGGGACACAACTCCTGGATTCCTGGAATTTTGGGATTGAAGCTGCGCAGCTGAAGGACAGAAAAGGGCTCTAAACCACCCCAAGTTACCTCCAAGGCTGGAGCACCTGGAAATCCTGGATTTCCCTGCAAGGCAAGAGGAAGGAATGGTGGCCAGTGGAACGAAAAATGTGAGGCAGGGAAAACTTTTGGCTCATCCCTTTCCCACCATTTATTCCTTAAAAGTGCCCAAAAGTCATCTCAGAAGCACAAGAGCCACGGAGAGACCGGAGCTCAAGGATATCCCTGCTGGATCCCAAAAGGAACAAGCTGGGAAAAATCAGGATAATTGCACCTGAGCTGGTCAAATATTCCCTCATTGTTTCACTCACTTGGTCTCCCTTCTGCCCTGGAGGTCCTGGAATTCCCTGGAAGAAATCAGAAGGGAATTTCCACCAGGATGAAAACAGATCCAGCAGTTTTGGTTCTCGCTGTTATCCGGAGGGAGGGAGGGAAGGATGGAGCTCTTCAACCCAATTTTCCATTAATTACAGGACAGCTCTTGCAGCCTGGGGCTCTGGAGTCTCCCTGGCCACAAAAGGGATGTTTGCCATTTGAAATATCCCACCTTGCTGCCATTCCAGGTCTCTCCTTGGCAGCAAGGAATTCCAGAGTCCAGGGAGAGTGGAAAATGATTCCCATTTTTTTTTGCTTTTGAGGGAAGGCTCCAGGTCAGGTTGGAGATGTCCCTGCTCAGTCCAGAGGGTTTGGAGCACGTGGCCTTGGGAGGTCACTTCCAACCCAAACCATTCCATGATCCAATGATTCCCACAGGAATTATCATGATGATTCATTATGATGCTGGTTAGGGGCAGAAAACTTCCTTGGAACCAGAATTCCAGGCCCAGGAATTTGGGTTGAAGATTTCAGCACCCACCTTTGGTCCTGGTGCTCCTGGGGGTCCCATCATTCCCTGGAAAAAACAGAGGAAACAGTGAAAACTCCAATTTTAAACCCCAAATCCTCCCTTTTCTCACCCGTTTCCATGTGGAACCACGGTATTCCAAGGAAATCCTAAATATTGGAGGAGACTTTGGAGACACTGAACACTCAGAGAGGATTTTAATGCAAATCCCAACCCACCTGCTCTCCTTCCTCCCCCTTCACGCCAGCAGTGCCAGGAATGCCAATTCCTGCCATTCCCTGCAAGGAAAGCACAGAATCCTCAGGAATTCCAGATCCAAGAGCACCCATCCTTCCCAGCTTTCTGCTCCAGAGTCTTTCTTAGCAAAACAGGAGGGGAGAAATTTCCTCTGGAAATATTTGGCCCTGAGCAGAGCCAGGAAATTCCAGGAATGTTGGGACATTCCTGCAATTCCTCTCATTTCCCCCCTGGGCTGAAGGATTCAGGAAATATCCAACCTTTTCTCCTCGTGGTCCAGGCAGTCCAGGAACCCCATGGAGCCCCACAGGGCCTGGCAAACCAGGTTTTCCCTGGAAAAGGAAGGAACATCATCAAATATTTTGGTTTTTTTCCTCAAACTGGAAAGGTTTATTTTTAATTCTGCAGGAAAGTATTTATCCTGATCTGTCCATCTGAGCAGTTCCTTTAAAACTGAGGAATTACAGAGCTGTCTGTGTATTCCCAAATTTCCTTTTCTCTCACAAATAAGTTATGATTCCCTGGCTTTACTTGGGAAGGGGAAACAATGGAAGACAGTCTGGAATGGCGAATCCAGACCCATGGAAAAGGCTGATTTATGGGATATGGCTCTCCAATATGGCAAAAACAGATCCAGGAAGGATGGACAAACAGCACATGGATGTTATCCATCAGATTGAGCCATTTGTAGCACAGAGAATTCCCAAACTGCTGGTGTCTTTTATTCCCAGTAATCCTCCACGGATTTTTTTCCTTCTCGTATTTCCCCTTGAACTCAAACTTCCCACACCCCAAACTTCCTTGTGGGATGATTCCTGGGAAGAACCACCCCTTCCCTTGTTTTGGATCTGTTGCCAGTTCATTTGCTGTCCCACACTCTTGATCCACATTTTTCCCTCCTCTGGATGTGCCCCAGCTTTTCCCTGATTTTCTGGGATCACTCACCGGCTCTCCCGTGTCTCCTCTGTCACCTTTGAGGCCACTCCTCCCACGGGGACCCTGCATGAAGCACAGGAAACTCCCACTCCGTGATCCCTTCATGGATCTCCACGGAATTTTGGGAAGTTTGGAAGCCAGAACTTCCTGGGCAGCTTGGGAATAATTATTGGAAAAAAAAAAAAGGCTTTTCATCCCAAAGTGAAAGCTGACCTCAGGTACTCACCCTGATTCCTGAATCCCCTGGTTCACCCTGAAACACAAAGGACAAGGAGAATTCCCATGGGATGGGAATTTTGGGGCTCCTCACCAAACTTCATCCCAGCAAAAAAAAAAAATCCTGCAGAGCAAAATTCCCACTCCCACTGGAAGGCAGAGCTTTAGGAGAGGTCTCCAGACACCTCCACCTGCAAAATCCGGTGTTGGGTCTCCTTTTCCCATGGCACATCCCAGAACCGTGCTGCAAACTCACCTTGATGGAGATTCCTGGTGGTCCTGGAGAACCTGGCGGTCCTGGAACCCCAGGAACCCCCGGCTGCCCCTTCTGTCCCTGAGACAAGGAAAAGAGGGAGAGGGAGGGATTTGGGATCTCTCCCAGCCCTTGGGGAGCTGCAGGCTCCCCCATATCTTTGGGGTTTGATACTCACAGGGGGGCCAGGCTGCCCATTCCGGCCAGGAATCACCTCCACTCCTCCCAGGACGTAGCCTGGCTCTCCCTGTGGATAAAGGCACCTTGGGAGATCCAGGAGCAGACAGGAAATTGGGTGATTTAATTTAATCTAATCCATTGGATTCCATCGACCCAAAGCACCTTCGGGGATACCCAAAACCACATGGCCACGACACGAATTCTGCTTGCTGGCACGGAAAAAAATTTAATCCCAAGATAAAAATGGAAGCTGGCTTTCAGCAGGATCCATTCCTGATCTCCATCCCCACAGACAGCTCAGGGGGATGCAGGAAAAGAGCAGGAGTGGGGATTGGGGGAAGGACAGGAAGCTCCTCCTGGGATCTGCCCCCAGTAAAGATTGAAATATTTTAGTGTCCTACGTGGATTAAACCAGGTTTGTTCATAATGGAAACTCAGAAATGCAGAATGACCCCACCTTCTCCTGCAATTAATTAACTAATTAATTGTGTCCAGAACCTGGGATTAGGATTGAACACCATAAAGCCATACAATTCCTGAGGGAACGCCCCGAGATGAAACCTGGCAGTGTAGGATTGGGTAGGCACAGCTTAAAAATTCACGTTCACCAAAGATCCCAGGGAAAGTGCTTGGAAAAGAGAGGTCACAACAATGAAATGAGTTTTTCCCAGTGAAATCCAAGAGTGGAACTCACTCTGTCTCCTTTTGGCCCCGCTGGTCCTGGATAGCCCGGAGATCCCTGGAATTAAAAAGAAATCCTGCAGTATTAAATAGAAAAGCACCCACAAGACCATGGAAGTGTCCAAGGCCAGGTTGGGCAGGGCTTGGAGCAGCCTGGGATAGTGGGAGGTGTCCCTGCCCATGGAATGGGATGGGATTTAAGGTCCCTCCCAGCCCAAACCAACCCGGGATTCCAAATACTCACAATGTCACCTTGGCTGCCAGGGAGCCCCTGCAAAACAGGACAGAGGGACATTGGCCACTCGTCTCTGGAATGGCCCTTTGGAAAAGTTTGTTAAAACAAATCCATACCGTGATTCCAGGGGGACCTGGAGGACCTGGCCGGCCCGGCCTGCCTGGCAGCCCAGGAATGCCGTCCTTCCCAGGGAGACCCTAAAAACATGGAACATATCAGCCTGGGGGGGGGGCATGCAAACCCCAAACAGCTTCATGCAGCACCGTAACACTTGAGAGCATTCCCAAATCCCACAGCAGTTCCCTTTTCCTGGATTTTGAAAGCCAGCACGGAGCAGGAAGAGCAAAACGCCGACAGAAAAGATCTGAGGGCGATTCTTTGCTCGAATCGTCCTTGGTCATAATTTGGTTGTGTTTACTGCCAGAGGGCAGGGATGGATGGGATATTGGGAAGGAATTCCTGGCTGGGCTGGAATTCCCAGAGAACCCCTGGATCCCTGGAATGTCCAAGACCAGGCTGGATTGAACTTGGAGAAACCTGGGATAGCGGAAGGTGTCGAGGTTGGAACTGGATGATCTTTCAAGTCCCTTCCAACCCAAAGCATTCCATGATTCCATGATGTTAATTATCCAAGTGGATCACGCTGTGGGGCCATTCCCTTAGGAGTTGGACTCGATGATCCATGTGGGTCCTTTCCCAATAACTGAGAATATTCCGTGACTCACCCGCTCCCCTTTCTCTCCCTTCGTGGAGGAGCTGTGGGGGTCGTAACCCCTGTGAGCTGCTGAGCCCCCGGAGCTCTTCGACAGAAAAGAGGGAAAAAAAAATTATCAGGGAATTAATATCCACCAAAGGATGGCAAATAAAACCAGGAAACACAGGCTAAAACATTCCTTGGCTTAGGTGAGAAAAGGGAAAAGTGAAGTCCACCATCCAGGAGAATTCTCAGGCATTTAAAGTCTATTCCTATTAATTTATAATGTGAATTTTTAATATCTCTAAGTGTTCTGCAGCGGCTTTATCCACCAAAACATTCCCAGCTCTATCCCGGCTTCCCCAGTTCCACTGTCTGGATTTCAAAGGTTTTGCTCTTTAGGGCTGGACAGTGAGGTCAGGATGGGACAGGGTGTCCCAAATCCACTCTGATTCCGCTTTGAAACTCCCCTCAGGGAAGAAGATTTTCCTGTGCCTGACCCACTCCAAGCTGGATTTACTGCCAGGAGTAGGAACTCACCTTTCCCAGTGGGATTTGGGTTCCTGGAAGCTGAGGATCAGAACAAATGGTTTCTATGAGCTCTTGGAGGATTTGGGGGAAGTCATCGAAGGTGCTGGCGTAGAAAACGTTCCGGGGGTTCTGCTGCAGCAAGATCCGGTGCAGCTCCGCGGGGTCAGCTCCTGACACCCCCACAGCAATGACACGGAGCCCTGGAATGACACGGATTCTTAGGATCAGAGTTTCCAAACCCCTACCTGGTAAAAACCTCTGGTGGGATCAGGTAGAACCCACAGAGAAGTCACCTGGAGCTGGAGGTGAGCCACAGCAAACCAAGACAAGGTGGGAAGGGAAAAGAGGAAGGATAAAGGGGGGAAGGAACCAACAGTGCTCTCAAAGTGACTCCTCACACAGTGCACCACCCTCAGCAGCCTGGAAATCCATGGAAAACCGAGGGAAACCCAACCAGGCGAACTCAACCCTGTGGAAATTGATGCAGAGCCGAGGGAAACCCAACTGGGCAACCTCAAACGTCTGGAAATTCATGGAGAACCATGGAAACAAAATGGGGCAACATCAACCTCCTGGAAATTCATAAAGAACTGAGGGAAACCCAATGGGGCAACCTCAACCCTATGGAAATTCATGGAGAGCCATGGAAATAAAACAGGGAAACCTCAAACCTCTGGAAATTAATGGAGAACCATGGAAATAAAACAGGGAAACATCAAACCTCTGGAAATTAATGGAGAACCATGGAAATAAAACAGGGTAACCTCAAACCTCTGGAAATTCATGGACAACCATGGAAACAAAATGGGGTAACATCAAAACCACTGGAAATTCATGGAAAACCATGGAAATACAACGGGGCAACTGCAAGCCTCTGGAAATTCATGGAGAATCAAGAGAAATCCAATCGGGCAACCCCAACCCCCTGGAAATTCTTGGAGAACCATGGAAATAAAACAGGGCAACATCGACCTCCTGGAAATTCATAAAGAACGGAGGGAAACCCAACGGAGCAACCTCAACCCTCTGGAAATTCATGGAGAACCATGGAAACAAATTGGGGTAACATCAAAACCTCTGGAAATTTATGGAAAACCATGGAAATACAACGGGGCAACCTCAGACCTCCAGAAATCCATGGAGAACCATGGAAACAAAATGAGACAACATCAAACCTCTGGAAAATAATGGAGAACCATGGAAACAAAATGGGGCAACCTCAAACCTCTGGAAATTCATGGAGAACCATGGAAACAAAACAGGTGGAACCTCAAACCTCTGGAAATTCATGGAGAACTGAGGGAAACCCAACTGGAACTCCTACCCAAAGCATGGGCTGCTCTGGCTGGGGGCAGCACGTCATCCTGGGATTGTCCATCGGTCACGAGCAGCAGGATGTGAGGAAAACCCGGCCTCATCCCTCTGGAGAGCTGGAATAATTCCTTTAGCACGTAGGATATGGCACGGCCTGAGCAGACAGGGAGAGACAGGGTGGGAGTCTGGATTAATTCCACAGGTTTGGACTCTGGATGTCATTCCAGGGGTGGAGGATGAAGGGAATTCATCATAAGAGGAAAGCCCTGGGCATGGGACAGCGTCTTTTGAAGGGTAACAGCAGGAAACCAGCTTGGCTGGAATGGTTCTGGTGGAATCAGCAGGAAAAGGGAAACCAAAATACTCAGAAGATTGAAGCACTTTTCTTTCGCTTCTGGAAAAAAATCCACAGAATTCCCGTTTCCAAACGTCTTTGGAAGGACCAAGGAAGTTTCACAAAGAAATCTCCCACTGATTGAATTGGTCAAGAAGCTCCAAAACACTATGGAAAGATTCCAACATGAATGTCTTTATTGACACAAACTCCATAAAAAGAAGGATTAAAGGCATGGTTAGCCAGGAATTTCCAGCCTGATCGATTCCATGCCTTCTTTCCCTAAGCAATCCCATGAAAATTCCTGCATTTTTTCTGTGCTCCTGTCCAATACCACTGAGGCAGGATGAGGGATTTGGGTGCCTCAAATGTTTCCTGATGTGAAGAATTCATTGAAAAAAATCACAAAACTACAGAATATTCCAAGTTGGAAAGGATCCACAAGGATCATTGAGTCCAATTCCTGAATAGCCCATAGGGGGATCAAATCTCCGAGTTATCGGCACCAGATTCCAAAGAACTGGGCTAAATGATTAAATTAAAATTAACCACCTTTAATTTACCATTCCTGGTTGTGTTCCTCCAGGGAACCAGGTATTCCCAGTGTCCAGCTGGGAAACGTCATCCCTCTCTGAGCTTTTTAGATGTGACAAAATACCTGGATTTCTGGGATGCAAGAACGCTTCAAATCGGCCATCCTCGTGTTTATGGTGGAAAAACCTCCCTCAAGTGCAGGCAAAACCATAAAATAATGAGGAAAACCCAGGGGAAAAACCAGGACACGTGGTTGGGAACACCACTCCCAAAAATTAAATTTAATCGGTTCTCAAATTTAAAACAACTTTGAGCACAAGGTTGCCACCAATGAAATGGCTCCAAACCACTCAGAGAAATGTTTTCCTTGGCTTCCAGGCTCTGTCCTGGGCCAGAGGGATCATCCCAGGTGTCCAAGTCCCCTCCCAGACCTGTTTTGGTGTTGCCTCCGGTGTAGCTCAGCCCTTTGATGGCTCCCAGGGCTCCGTTGCGGTCGCGGTGTTGGTTGAAGTGGAAAGCTGCCCTGGGCTCCTCGCTGTACTGAGCAACAGCAACCTGCCAAAAACAGGGATTCAAATCCCCAAATCCACAGGAAATGGGAGAGATGATTGCCTCGAGTCAGAGCGTGGAGCACAGGGAATGGGAAGAGGCTGAAATCTCTGGGAAAACGGACTCACATCTTCACCTAAATCAAATTATTTTTTTATTTTCCCAGGGTTATTTGTTGACCCAGGAACTTCATCATCCACCTAAAACCTCCGAGCAGAGTCCAAGAAATTCCCACTTCCTGCTTAACTTAAACCGAGCTCTGTAACTCTCCCTTCCTAATTTAAATATGACATTAATTAAATAAATGACCCCAAATAAATGAGGGACTGAGTCTTCCCATTGGCTTTGCTGCCACTAAATCCTTCAGGATTCATTTTCCCTGGAGGTGATTCCCATCATGACCCAGGGCTTTGGTTCTCTGTTTGTTGGAGGAGGGAGCTGCTGGGACATCCTGTATTTCCCACTTGGATCCATACCTGGATTTCCAACCATTCCTACTCTGGATTCCCAGCTGTTGTCTGTCTGGATTTCCCACCATCCCCACTGTGGTTTCACAACCATCCTCACTCTGGATTTCCAACAATTCCTCACTCCGGATTTCCAACCATTCCCACTCTGGATTTCCCAACCATTCCCACTCCGGATTTCCAACCATTCCCACTCTGGATTTCCCAAACACTCCCACACTGGATTTCCCAAACATTCCCACTCTGGATTTCCCAAACATTCCCACTCCAGATTTCCAACCATTCCCACTCCGGACTTCCCAAACATTCCCACTCCGGACTTCCCAAACATTCCCACACTGCATTTCCCAAACATTCCCACACTGCATTTCCCAAGCATTCCCACACTGCATTTCCAACCATCCCCACTCTGGATTTCCAACAATTCCCCACTCTGGATTTCCCATCATCCCCACTCTGGATTTCCAACCATTCCTGCTCTGTATTTCCAATTGTTCCCACTCTGGATTTCCAATTGCTCCCACTCCGGATTTCCAACCATCCCCACTCTGGATTTCCAGCCATCCCCACTCTGGATTTCCCAACCATTCCCACTCTGGATGGGGTCAGAAATGGGATCCAGGAGGGGAATATGCACCTGACAGATCTCTGGGCTAACCTAGACAGCATTTCAGGTGTGGAATTTGCTTTACTCCCGATGTCTCAGTCCTGGAAAAATAACCAAGAAATGGAAATCTATCCAAATGGGAAAGCTGACATTGAGGAGACTTTAATTCCTGTCTTTTTTGTCCCACACAAGTCTTTCCCTGGCCTTTCTGCTCCACAGCTCCTGGGTGAGCTCCAGGCAGCGCTGAGCAGAAGGAGAAAACAGAAGGAAAATAACTTCAGGAAACGGAATAAGAAAATCTTGCCTGTGTCCCTTCAGGCCCAATCTTGGGGAAATAGGAAACGATCCGGAAGAGGAAATCCTTCACTTTATTGAAGTTGCTCTGGCCAATACTCGAGGATTCATCCACCAGGAACCCAACGTCTGCCTTGAGCTTCCCACAAACTGCAGAGGGAAGAGAGGAATTCCATAAGCTGAGGGGTCCTAAAGAAGAATCCTGGGGGTTTGTGCGTTCAGGGACACAAAACAAACCCCAAACCTCTCGTGATGCCAATTTTGGGGTGAGCAGCAGCACCTTCACCCCTCAGGGTACTGCTGAGGCCTTCATCACGTTTATGGGGTTTGGGCCTTCCCTGACATTGTCCACTCTGGATATTCAAGGAATTACGAATGGTTTTAGCTCCTGGGATCAGAGAAGATCTTGGCCTCTGGGAGCTTTGACTATTTCAACATCATCATCATCATCATCATCATCGTCATTTCTACATCATCTCTACATCATCACCATCGTCATCTCTACATCATCACCATCATCATCATCGTCATCTCTTCATCATCATCATCATCGTCTTCTCTTCATCATCATCATCATCATCGTCATTTCCACATCATCTCTTCATCATCATCATCATCATCATTTCCACATCATCTCTACACCATCATCATCGTTATTTCCACATCATCTCTACATCATCATCATCATCATCATCATCGTCATCTCTTCATCATCATCATCATCATCGTCATCTCTTCATCATCACCATCATCATCATCGTCATCTCTTCATCATCATCATTATTGTCATTTCCACATCATCTCTACATCATCACCATCATCATCATCGTCATCTCTTCATCATCATCATCATCATCGTCATTTCTACATCATCTCTACATCATCACCATCGTCATCTCTACATCATCACCATCATCACCATCGTCATCTCTACATCATCATCATCATCATCATCATTTCCAGATCATCACCATCATCATCATCATCATCATCTCTACACCATCATCATCATCACCATCACCCTCCCCACACTCACTCGGCCCAGGCAGGGCTGTCAGCGGTGCCGACACCGTGCTGGTCCATACTGGGAGCTCTGGGAGCTCTGTGCTGGTGGGCACTGGGAGAGGAGTGGTCTCCACACTGCTGGGAGATCCCGATGGAGATTCCCTCGTATCCAACGGTGTAGGAGCCACTGGAGCGGTTGGTGACTCCCTGGGAGCTCCTGCTGTAGGACCCAAACAGAAAAAGTGAATTTTAAACCTCTTCTAGCCATGATGTCACTCTCCAGCAAAGAGAAAAAGTGTAGAAAACCCAAAAATCAGCCTCAACAGCAGCTTTCCCTGGAAAATCCAGGTGTCCATCCTTCATACCCGTTTGTCCAAGCAGCGTCGTCTCCAATCCCTCCGAGTCTCCAAACATTGGTTTTATGGAAAACAAATACATTTCCTCGGAGCTCAGCCCTGTGACGCGATATGATCGAGAAGCTGCTGGTAAGAATTCCTGGGAAAGAGCAGGAGCTGTGGGAAACAGGAGAAACGTGACTGGGAGCCAGAAAAACTCGAGAGTAATTCCCATTTTTGTGGCATCACTGTTGGCAAACAGGAATTTGGGGATGAGATGATTCCCGGGATTTGGAGAAGAGGCAAAAGCAAATAATTTACAAAGTGCAATGGTCAGGTCCTAAACCAGATGAAATGAGGTTGATTTTGTGCATTAAAAAGGAAAAAAAATTGGAATTTATGCAAAAATTTAGGGAATTTGGCGCAAGTGGTGCTCAAGGCCGAGAGACCAATTTCTATCCAGTGGTTCTTACGGAGAAAAATAAAATTCTTTTTTTGGGAATGAATGGAAAGTTTGATGAAAAATAAAATCAAACTTGACAGAGAAATTTGGTTGCACACACAATTCATAGTTTTGATTTTAAATAATAATAGGAAAAAAAAGCCGTAATAATGACTGCCATTTCCTGAGTGCTTTCCTTTAGAAATAATAAATGATGAATTTGATTCGAAGTGGAATCTGTACCTTTTTTATTCTGAAATAACGTTCTAGTTTAAAAAAAAACACCCAAAAAGTTCCGTTTGCATGGCAAGAAATAAAACCAGTGCAAATAATCTGCTCCGCCGTCATCAACTCATAAAATTAAGGTTGGAAAAGATCTCCAAAGATCAAATCCAGTCCGTTGTTCTCAGTTCTCCACAAAAATTTTTGGAAGGGAGGTTTTCCTCCTTTAAATAAAATAGTAAAACCCCTCTTGGAATTTGACTTAAACTGTTATGCTTCCCTCTTTTTGGAAAGTCAAGTCAAAATAGCCAAAATTGGTTTATTTTGTCTGACCCACAGGTGGAATGATCCCAAGTGGAATAGAAATTTTTTTTTTTATGGGACAGGCTGGATGGAATCAGCAGGGAAAAGGGCATTAAACGAGCTTAAAAAGGAGCAAAGAAAATGTGTAATAAAATTACGTACATTTAGGGGAAAAATACATCAAGTTTCCTGGAGGAAAATTCATCAAGACAAAAAGTAAGGACAAAATTCTTAATTGCTTTCATACAGCAATTTTGGCAGCTGGGATAATTAACCAGGAAAAATTGGAATTACTCACTCAGGAGCATGAATTTTATCCTCTGGAGAAGTGGGGTCAGGATTTGATAGAAATCAATATTTATAAACCCAGCAGGATCGATGGAGGGAGGGCACGGAGGGACTGCCGGATGTGGGATAATCCATTTCCCATTCCCTAAAACTCTGAAATCAGGGATTTCTGAATCCTTTGGGATCAATGATTGAACAGCACAGCACAGGGAGGGGAACAGTTGCTTTAAATCACTAAAATCACCCCAGGGATCAAAAGGTTCCATTCCCAAATCACTTTTCCTTAATATTTATCCCCCCAAAAAAATGCTGCTGTCACAGGACAGTTCATCCTGAGTGACACAACCTGCAAGTATGGAGCTGCCAATCCTGAAATATCCTTGGAATTAAAAACAAAAATATTAAAGCTCCTGGTAGTTCCAAAAGCACAGCAGGGAGCGCAGGGAGTTCTGTTGGATTTGGTTTTAATTTATTGACTTTGGACATGAACTGATCCTAGGAAAAAGTTTGTGGTCGAAGCCACAGGGACAGGGAACTCCAAATTCAAGGAGGATTTTATCCAGGAAAAAAAAAAAATCATGGAGTCGGAGTGCTTTAAAAATGCAAATCCTGAAAAGCCAAATCAGTTGGGAAAAGGAATGGTGAGGAATGATTAAGGAATTTTTAAAAGCTCTTCACAGCAGAGAAGAGATTTAAAAAAGATAAGGAAGAGGTTTTACGGATGACAAAAATCCACCTTTTTTTTTTTTATTTGATGGACAGGAAGGGACACAGCTAATGCCAAAATTCCTTTTTCCTGAGCTATTCCCACCCCTCCTTTTTTAATTCCCCCAAGGATTTTGCAGTGGCCAAATAGGAAATTTTGGGAGCTTCCTCCAGCTCCCATTTCTCCCTCTTTTTCACCCAAATGGAGAAGCCGAGATGAAGGCACCCATGGAAACCCCCAGGGTTCTCCTGCTGAACCACATCCAGAGGAACTCAGGACATGGATCAGGGTTTCCTTCCCACACCAAACGTTACCTGAGGACAATCCCCACGTCAGTAAATACAGGGATGCTCCAGGAACCGCATCCCAGGACAACAAAACGCTGGAATCCGTGGCCTCCTGCACCCTGAATTCCGTCACTTTGGGCAAACCCGCTGCTGGAAAAGCAAGGAACAAAGCTCAGGGGCTGGAAACAGCTCTGGGCACATTTCTGTCTCCTGAATCCCATGATTCTGGTGAGAGGGAGGAGTTCCTCCAGCACTTCACGTGTTTTCCAAGAAGCTGAATCAGACCAGGTCCTCATTTGGTGGGAATTTTGCCAGATCTTCAGTCTGGACTCTCAACTGACTGAAATTTGAGTTTTCGGGATGGGTAATGAAGTTTTTCCTGTGATTTTTTTTTTCCAGATGCTCCCTGAAATCCCAGTGTGGATTCCACATCCCTGATTTTCCGTCTGATCTCCAAACCTTGGCAGTTTTGGCACAACTCCTGGGGGATGTTGGCCTTTACCTGCTGGAAATGGTCAGGATAGTGCACAAAGAGGGAATTCCAAGACAACGTGCCACAAAAATGGGGATTATTGGCAGGGGAAGACAGGGAAATCCCAGTATTGCTCCGTCATAAGAAGAAAGGATCAATGCCTGTTTTTTGGTGGAATCTGAGAGGAAACAAGGCTGGGTTGGATGGGGCTTGGAGCAACCTGGTCTATGGAAGGTGTTGGAAGCAGAGATTCCAACCCAAAACATTGTGGAATTCCAGGAATAAGATGTCCATCAACCAAAATTGCTCTTTTTTCCTCTCACTCCCCTATGGAGATGCTCCTATCCCAATCCATGAATCCCATACTCACAGGTTTTGGCCGTGAGGACCGTGGGGTTTCCCTCCTGTCCCTTTCCCACTGCAGACACGGAGATGGTGTAGGTGGTGTTGTCCTCCAGTTTGGGAATCACGAAGGGAACGGCCTCTGCTGGGACCAGCTGGGAGGATTCCGAGTCACCTGAGAGGAGACATCCAAAAAAAAAAAAAAAAAATCCGTGGAGTCCATGGAAAGGGAAGCTTTGGATCCCAGAAATTTGGGATTTTTGAGCTTTCTGTGCTTTCTGGCACTGACTCCCCAGGAGAACACTGCTTTTGACCTGAAGCTTTGGAAAAAGCTTCCAAATTTGAGTGATGGAGTTAAAATCACGGGTGTGTAGTTAAATAAAAGTGTGTGCTTTCACATGGTGAAGGGTTTGGAATTTGGGGTTTTTATAATATAATAATAGGTATGGAACAAGATGGAGGATTTTGGGTGGTGTCTCTTTCGGTGTTCATCTCCCTTCTTCATGGTTTCAGGCAGGAGATTTTGGTTGGACAGTCAGTGTCACACTGAGGGTCACAGGAATTTGGGTTAAAGTTTGGTTATTGGGTTAAAACTATAAATAATATCGGTGTTATTTCTCTTTTTAACTGTTCAGCTTTGAGACCTTGTAGCAGCTGGATCTCTCTCCATTTTGCTCACTTCTAGCTGGTGGCTGGAAGTGTTGCTGAACTTTCTGTACTTTTGATAAGATTTAATAAACAACCAAGCCCGAACACCAGAAAATTCATTTCCTTCGTGTGTTTTTCAATCCTGGCTGTGAGTGAAGACAGAAGAGACTTAAACCACTTAAACCACTAATTGAGTTACAGGAAGTGTAACAGTCATTGTTACAGCAGCCTCACACACATCTGACAGGACCTGGCCAGGGAGGAGAGTCAGGAGCTCGTTCTGCCCACGGGGAAACCCAGGCGCAGGCAGCAGACAGATCCGGTCACAAATGTGGAAAGGAACTAATTCTTGGAATTCCCAAATCCCAGTTATATTCACATCCTTGGTTAGAGCCTAAAGCTTAGCTCAGGGCTCGTTTAGAGGAGTTCAACCTGTTCCTGTAGACATTGAAGTCCTCACCTAGCCCGACCACCCATGGAAAAAGGAATTTCCTGAGCCAAACTTCTCATTTTTGTGGCTTCCTTGTTCTCCCTGACCAAGGGATCTGGATTCTTACCATTGGATGGCTCCCAGGATATCTTGTAGTGGTTTATCCCAGGAAGCCTTTTCCAAGCCAGCTTCAAAGTGTTTACACCAGTGTCAGTAACCCGCAGGTCCTGGATGGTTGGGATGGGCTTGGAATCTCCAGAAGGAGCTGGAAAAATGAACCAGGATAAGATTTCAGCTCAGTCCCAGAGCAGCACCATGGCTCCAAGCTGTGGTGGAGGAGAAAAATTTGGGCACTTATTCAGTATCTGCTTTCCAAACATTATCCAGGATGCCGGGCTGAAATTCCTGATGGATCCGTGGATTCCAAGCTGAGGAATCTCATCCTCATCTCCTACCACCCACACCAAACTGGTGACATGCAGAGGGACACGAGAAGAGCTCCAGGAGAGGATGGATCATCCAGACACATCTTCAAATTCCATGGAAAACTCATTGAGATGGACTCAGGTGAAAAAGACACTGAAAGGAGCCAGAACTCTGTGCTGGAAGAGGCACAATCCAAGGAATTCCCAAAACCTCAAGAGTGAAGGCTGGTGGGGGATGCCTGTGGAGAGGCTCCTGCATTCCCGAGGCGGTTGTGGATAAATAAATCTGGGAATTGTGCTGATAAATCCAGGATTGTCCAACACGCCAGAAGGATGGGAACAGCCGTGGATTATTGCCATAATCCCATAATCCCCATTATTGCAGCGAGGCCTGCTCGTGCCTCCACCATCCAGAGGACACCCTGACCTGGATCCACCAGGATCACGGAGCCCAACTCTTAAATGGATGAACACAAGGATTGAACCCAAAACTTTGGTGATTTTATCACCAGGCTCTGACCAACTGAGCCAATCCCACACTCAACATCAACCCAAGCTTTGCATCCCAACTCCAGGAGGGTTTTCCCGGCAGGATTTACCTGTGTGGTGAGTCAGGATCGCCTCTGGCCCCTCGGTCCTGCTGAACACAGCCCGGACACTGACCCTGTACAGGGTGTTGGGCACCAGGTGCTCAATCCGATGAGCCAACACTCTGCTGCCCAGGTACCGAGTCCTGGCAGCCTGTTTTCCTGGAAAAACAGGGATATTTCAGAGCCTGGAGCTCACTTCCTTCCTCCAAAGGAAATTTCTGCGCTGCTGTCCCAGAGCTCTGGGGATTATCTCCATCAACAAAACCGTGAAAACAAAGAGGAGGAGTTGCCACCAACAGGACCAAGTTTCCCAGCTGTGGGATCTCTTTCCTACCCCCAGGAGCGGGTCAGGAATTTGGGAAGGTGCCTGGAATGTCCTTTCCCTGCTCACCTGTGCCTGCTCCCACGGGGCTCCAGGTGAGTTTGAATTTGGTGGCAGCGGCTGTGGCACTCCAGGCCAAGGACAGGCTGGTGCTGGTGTGGGATATCACCTTGAAGTTGGAGACAGATCCCAGAGGAGCTGTGGGATGGGGACAGCATCAGGAGTGTCCTGATTCCTGTCCAAAGGCTCATCATTGACACATTAATGAGTCAAAATTAAATCAAAGGATTAAAAATGGCGTCTTTGCTTATCCTTGGTGTCTCCCCATCCTCACCTGGAGAGACACCATTCCTTGAGGTCATCAAGGAGAATGTTCTGCCCTGGATCCAGTGGGAGCAGGGCCAGGACAGGCCAGGGTGATGGGGACAGCATCAGGAGTGTCCTGATTCCTGTCCACAGGCTCATCATTGACACATTAATGAGTCAAAATTAAATCAAAGGATTAAAAATGGCGTCTTTGCTTATCCTTGGTGTCTCCTCATCCTCACCTGGAGAGACACCATTCCTTGAGGTCATCAAGGAGAATGTTCTGCCCTGGATCCAGTGGGAGCAGGGCCAGGACAGGCCAGGGTGATGGGGACAGCATCAGGAGTGTCCTGATTCCTGTCCACAGGCTCATCATTGACACATTAATGAGTCAAAATTAAATCAAAGGATTAAAAATGGCGTCTTTGCTTATCCTTGGTGTCTCCTCATCCTCACCTGGAGAGACACCATTCCTTGAGGTCATCAAGGAGAATGTTCTGCCCTGGATCCAGTGGGAGCAGGGCCAGGACAGGCCAGGGTGATGGGGACAGCATCAGGAGTGTCCTGATTCCTGTCCACAGGCTCATCATTGACACATTAATGAGTCAAAATTAAATCAAAGGATTAAAAATGGCGTCTTTGCTTATCCTTGGTGTCTCCTCATCCTCACCTGGAGAGACACCATTCCTTGAGGTCATCAAGGAGAATGTTCTGCCCTGGATCCAGTGGGAGCAGGGCCAGGACAGGCAGTTCAGGGATCCATGGATTCAGGAGCTCCATATCCCAGTGCCCCCAGGTGAAACACCCACCCAGAGCTCTCTCCTGGCTGCTGAATATTCCCTGCTCCCCTCCCTCACGAGGGTCTAAACATTGTCTCCATGTGGCATTCCAGGGTTTCCAGCCACCTGCTTCCGCTTTGGAAGCTCTTCCAAGAATCCCATCTCTGTTTCTGGGTCAGCGGTGCCGCCTCTCCGCTGCTCCCAAGGCAGCAGCCCGGAAGTTTCAGAGAGAGGGACAAGGTTTGTCCATCAACTTTCCCTATTTTACACAAAGGATTTGCGTCTGCTGCCTCTTGTCCAGGGAATCTGATCTCCTGGAATGATCCTTTGGGAATTCTGGAATTCTTTGAGGCAGGAGACAGCCCTCATCACCAAGCAAAAAGGACTGCACTAGGATGTTCCACCCTCTTTATCTTCCTGTGGTTTCCCACAGCAGATTTTGCCCAGATTTCCTGTTTTTCAGATTATTTTTGGATGGATTCTAACAATGTTGAGGACTTGATACCAGTGTGAATTTTGGGATACCTGGAATCTCAGTGAGTGTGGATTGGGCATTTCACCACCAGGGAGAGATCTGGATGAGGAAGAGTGGCTTTAAATGAACGAGAGCAGGTTGAGGTTGGATTTTGGGAAGGAATTCCTGGCTGTGAGGATGGGGAGGGGCTGGCACTGGTTTCCCAGAGAAGCTGTGGCTGCCCCTGGATCCCTGGAAGTGTCCAAGGGCAGGTTGGATGGGGCTTGGAGCAATCTGGGATAGTGGAAGGTGCTGGAACAAGATGGGCTTCCAACCCTTCTAAACTTTCCAACCCTTCCAATCCTTCCAAACTTTCCAGCCCTTCCAACCCTTCCAAACTTCCAACCCTTCCAAACCTCCCAACTCTTTCAACGCTTCCAAACCTTCCATACCTTCCAACTCTTCCAAACCTTCCATACCTTCCAACTCTTCCAAACTTTCCAACTCTTCCAGCCCTTCCAAACCTCCCAACTCTTCCAACCCTCCCAACTCTTCCAAACCTCCCAACTCTTCCAACCCTTCCAAACCTCCCAACTCTTCCAAACCTCCCAACCCTTCCATACCTTCCAACTCTTCCAGCCTTTCCAACTCTTCCAACCCTTCCAAACTTTCCAACTCTTCCAAACCTCCCAACTCTTCCAACCCTTCCAACTCTTCCAAACCTCCCAACCCTTCCAACCCTTCCAAACTTTCCAACTCTTCCAATCCTTCCAACTCTTCCAAACCTCCCAACCCTTCCAACCCTTCCAAACTTTCCAACTCTTCCAATCCTTCCAACTCTTCCAAACCTCCCAACCCTTCCAACCCTTCCAAACTTTCCAACTCTTCCAATCCTTCCAACTCTTCCAAACCTCCCAACCCTTCCAACCCTTCCAAACTTTCCAACTCTTCCAATCCTTCCAACTCTTCCAAACCTCCCAACCCTTCCAACCCTTCCAAACTTTCCAACTCTTCCAATCCTTCCAACTCTTCCAAACCTCCCAACCCTTCCAACCCTTCCAAACTTTCCAACTCTTCCAATCCTTCCAACTCTTCCAAACCTCCCAACCCTTCCAACCCTTCCAAACTTTCCAACTCTTCCAATCCTTCCAACTCTTCCAAACCTCCCAACCCTTCCAACCCTTCCAAACTTTCCAACTCTTCCAATCCTTCCAACTCTTCCAAACCTCCCAACCCTTCCAACCCTTCCAAACTTTCCAACTCTTCCAATCCTTCCAACTCTTCCAAACCTCCCAACCCTTCCAACCCTTCCAAACTTTCCAACTCTTCCAACCCTTCCAACCTTTCCAACTCTTCCAAACCTCCCAACCCTTGCAAACCTCCCAACCCTTCCAAACCTCCCAACCCTTCCAACCCTTCCAAACCTTCCAACCCTTCCAAACCTTTCCGACTCTTCCAACCCTCAACCAATCCGGGATCTCACGAATCTGAACCTCCTCCCAAGCCCAGAGCACAGGACCAGGCGCAGCCGGGGACACTCAAGGTCGAACCAGGCACACAGGGCTTACGCTCCGTAGCAGCCGCTCTGCCACGCCGCCCGCACTCACCCGTCCTGGCCGAGGTGGTGACCCCGGGGCCCTCCCCGGGGCCGAAGAGCACGGACACAGAAATCACGTACTCGGTGTCAGGGGCCAGGCTGCGGAGCTGCTGGGACGTCACCGACTTGCTGAGGGACAGGTGACGGGGACGGTCCTTGCCGAAGAATTCTTTGGAAGAGAAAATAGAACACAAGAGGAGGAAAGAGTCTGGAGAGCAGCAGCTCTGTTGCATCCCGGGAAATCCACCGCGTTCCCGCTGCTGGAGGACGCCTGTTGCAGGACAATTCATCGGGAATTTCCTCATGGAAAGGGTGGTCAGGGATTGGAACTGCCCAGGGAGGTTTGGAGTGCCCATCCCTGGAGGTGTCCAAGGAATTCCTGGAGATGGCACTTCCATCACAAGGTGGGGATTGGGCACAGGTTGGACTTGGAGGTCTTTTCCAGCCTCAGCGATGCTGGGATTCCATGTGTTCACAGAGTTTTCCTGTGCTTGTTTATTTTGGAATTTTAATACCTAAGAGATCCAAAACCAGTTGAGAGGAACTGAATCCAAACCATCTCACATCCAGGGACCACAGGAATCTGGGAATGCTCCCTGTCTGCTTCCTGGGGACTCTGTGTTGGCCTCAGGGCCAGGAATAATCCCTGGCTGGACCTGCCCCACTCCCACCACTCCTGAGGTTCTCCCATTCCAGGAGAGCAGAGATGGATCTCACCTGGTGTGGGACCCCAGGCCACCCGGTACCCGGTGGCTCCCGCGACCGAATCCCAGGAAACCAGCAGGCTGTTGATGGAAATCTCGCTCACTTTCAGCATCTGGACAGTGCTGGATGCCACTGCAAGGCAGAAAAGTTTTTTGGTTTTTTTTTTGGTTTTTTTTTTTTTGTTTTGTTTTGTGTTTTGTTTTTTGGGTTTTTTTTGTTATTTTGTTTCATTATTGTTAAAGCAGAAGAGTATTTTTGTGGTTTAAATTGTGTAAGTTTTCCTCACATTATAGATGTACGTGGTATTAAGTTTGGATTTTTAGTTGCTAGGTTATTTGAAAAAAAAATTTTGTTATTGTTCTTTTTTAGGTGTTGAATTTTTTTGTTTTATGGTTTTTTATTGGGTTTGTTGTATATAGAGATTATTTGTACACAGATATTTTTGTGGGGTGTTTTTTAGGACTTGTGTTTAGAGACTTTGAGGGTTGCCTTTTTTGATTATTTTTTGGTTGATAACGAGATTATGTCATAAGGATTTTCAATGTTTTGTTTTAGTACTATTTAGAACTGCAGCTTTGTTTGCAGCGCTTTAAAGATGGATTAATTAACTAATTATAGATTTATTAGGTTGTTGGGTGTAATTTTTTTTTAGGTTACGAAGGCTTTTTGAGGAAAAGCATTTAATATTGGTTTTTGATTTTTGTGTTAATTGTTTTGATTTTTGATTTTTGTGTTGTTTTGACTTTTGACTTTTGATTTTGTATTGGAAGTTTGTTCTGAGGATTTCATTTTTTTGGATTATAATTGTTTACTGGTTGATTAGTTTTGTTGTTTTTTTGTTGTTTTTTTTTTCCCTAGTGGTTTCATCCAGTTCCACCCAAGAGCTTCAAAGAGGTCCCAGAGAAGTGACAGAAGTGACACCAACTCCGTGCCATCACCCCCGTGTCCGTACTGGCTGAACGCCACCCTGCTGCAGGACACTCACCCGTGGTGGCTTTGCCGGTCACCACCGGTCCCTCGATGTCCCCAAAGATGGGGTTGATGGTCACCGTGTGCTCCGTGCCCGCCGCCAGCCCCTGGATCATGTAGTAGCTGTAGGAGCTGCCGAGGGTCACGTCCTGGATGCTGCCCTCTGTGGAGGGAAACGGAGTCCCCTGGCTCAGGCCACCCCACCCTGGGACACCGCGGGTGGCAATCATCCACATCCAACCTGGAAGAGCTCAGGGATCTGTCTTGGGTTGCAACACAGGGTGTGACCAAAATTCTGTATTCTGTCACCATCTGTGGGGCAGTGATCCTTATCTCCATGGGAGATATCCTCTGTTAATGGACATCTGTTAANGGGCAGCTTGGATTCTGGCTCTGTCAGTGTTTTGGGTTTGTTTTTTGCATTACTGTATTTCTATTTTAATTTTCCTAGTAAAGAACTGTTATTCCTATTCTCATATCTTCACCTGAGAGCCCCTGAATTTAGAAATTACAATAGTTTGGAGGGAGAGGGTTTACATTCTCCATTTTAAAAAGAGGCTCCTGCCTTCCTTAGCAGACACCTGTCTTTCAAACCAAGACAGGATCACCGAGGCAACTGTGGTTATTCATTTTGGAATTTTAATACCTAAATGACCCAAAACCAGTTGAGAGGAACTGAATCCAAACCATGCATTTGCAAAGCAAAGGGAATAAACCAGGAAAACCCCAAATTGGGCACGTTGGGGTCTGGGAGTGATCCCATAAAAGGGTCCACACCCTGCCCAGCCCTGGGTGACTCCATCCTGGAGTCATCCTGCTTTCCCTGCAGGAATTGAGGGCAGCGATGCCCCAAACCCAGTTTTAATGTCCTCGTTGTGGGCTAAACCCAGCTCAGCGAAACGTGCCCAGCAGGAGAAGAGTTAAAACAGAATTCCTGTGGATCCACCCCTGATTCCTGCAGGGAGGTGCAGGCAGCAGGATGATGAGGAAAACCTCTAAGAGAGGGAAAATGCCTTTTCCAGTTTGGTCACTGGATGGTGCCACGTCCCCATTTTCTGTTCCAGCAGCACCCGGAGCCCCACCCCCCTTTTCCCACCTCCATCTCCACAGCTCCCAGCTCCAGCTCCAGTTTGTGTTTATCTAATCCCGGTTTTAAAAGTCGGATGAGGAAAAGCAAACCCCTCCCGTGCTTGGGTCCGGCAGCAGGGTCTGGATCCCATCACTGCATCCCTAATCCTGGGATGGGATGGAGTGCGGGAAGAGGACCTAGAGGCCAGAGGGGGGGTTGCCCTTGGGATTTTTCCACCCCTGGAATTGGGGTGAGCTGGTACCAGGTGAAAAGCAGCTGGAAATTTGGGGTGGGGTTGATGTGTTCTTCCTGCATTACCTGAGGACGTTGTCCCACTGTCCCCTCAGTGTCCCTGCTCCCAGACAGAATTCCATTCCCAGCTGGGATATTGGGCACAGCCTGGGCAAATTGCTGAGTTTTGGGGTGTGCCATGAGACAAGTTCATTACAAAGCCATAAAAGCTGTTTTATGTCTCCCCTGTGGAGATTTTCCCCTCCTGGTGATCTTTGGAGCTGTTTTCCCACTAATCCCCCCCTGTCCTGGTGGGATTTCTCTCCTTCTGTCAGAACCAGGAGAGGAAAATGTGGTTTTTATTCAAAGCCTGGGATAGAGCCCAGGTGTCCTGACATCCCTGAGCCCCAGAAACATCAATCTCCCGAGGCCAAAATCTGCCATCAAACCAGAATTTCTCACTCCCAGCACCAAGGAAAACATCTTTGGTTTCAGAGCAGGGGAAAAGCTCCAGCTGCAAAGGTGGATCTGCCTCCAAACTCCCAAATTTTCCTAAAAATGAGGATTCTGGGGGGTGCAGCCAGGTTTTAGTGCTGCAGAGAGAAAAGCAACGAGCACAGGCACTTCCAGGCTGTCCTCCCAAAAATCACGGACTCAGTTGTCCCCCCAAAAAAGGGGTGACCCCAAATACTCAGGGGCTGTGCAGCTCTGCAGGGAGGGTTTTCCCAGCTCCTCTCAGCTATTCCATAGCTCCTCAGGTCCAGGAAATCCATGGAATTCTAATTCCACTAACAAGGCTGGATATCCACCAGATAGACAGAGTCACTGCAGGAAGTTTTGCATCCACGGCAGAGAAAATTCCACTGGTCACCAAAGACCCTCAAAAAAACCCCAATTCCTTCTGGACAAAGATGGAATCCAATCCAATCCAATCCAATCCAATCCAATCCAATCCAATCCAATCCAATCCAATCCAATCCAATCTCTTGGGAATCTCACAGCTCCCATCTTTCCCTGCCCTGCTCACTGATACACACCCCCATCCCTGTGTCCATACCTGCTGATGTCCAGGTGAGATCAATCCCATCCCTTTACTGTCCAGGTGAGTCTGAATCCATCCCTGTCCTGCCCAGGTGAGATCAATCCTATCCCTGTTCTGTCCAGGTGAGTCTGAATCCATCCCTGTCCTGCCCAGGTGAGATCAATCCTATCCCTGTTCTGTCCAGGTGAGTCTGTATCCCATCCCTGTCCTGTCCAGGTGAGTCTGAATCCATCCCTGTCCTGCCCAGGTGCGATCAATCCCATCCCTGTTCTGTCCAGGTGAGTCTGTATCCCATCCCTGTCCTGTCCAGGTGAGTCTGAATTCATCCCTGTGTCCGTCCCTGTCCTGTACAGGTGAGATCAATCCTATGCCTGTCCTGTCCAGGTGAGTCTGTATCCCATCCCTGTCCTGCCCAGGTGAGCTGTATCCCATCCCTGTCCTTACCTGCTGATGTCCAGGTGAGCTGTATCCCATCCCTGTTCTGTCCAGGTGAGCTGTATCCCATCCTTGTCCTTACCTGCTGATGTCCAGGTGAGTCTGTATCCCATCCCTGTCCTTACCTGCTGATGTCCAGGTGAGCTGTATCCCATCCCTGTCCTGTCCAGGTGAGTCTGTATCCCATCCCTGTCCTTACCTGCTGATGTCCACGTGAGTCTGTATCCCATTCCTGTCCTGTCCAGGTGAGATCCATCCCATCCCTGTGTCCTTACCTGCTGATGTCCAGGTGAGTCTGTATCCCGTTGCTCCCCTGACCGGGCTCCACCTGGCCTGCAGCGTGTCCGTGGTCTCGTTCTGCAGCAGGAGTTTTTCCACAGGCAGGAGCTTCACTGGAAGGAGGAGAGGGAAGAAAATTTCAGAGCATCCCCTCGGGAGCTGGCTCTCCATGGATGCTCCTCCAGCTCACCTGGGGGAAGGGAACACCTGGAAGGAGGTGGCCAGGTGGGACTGGGCTCTGCTGCCACGGGGGGAGGGACAGCACGAGAGGGAACGGCCTCAAGCTGTGCCGGGGAAGGTTTGGGTTGGATATTGGGAAGTTGGGAAAATCTTTTTCATGGATCAGGCATGGGAAGAGTGGAGGAGTCACACCCCTGGAGGGATTTCAGAGCCACCTGGACGCGGCATTTGTGGTTGGATTTGGGAATCCCAGAGGGATTTTCCAACCTCAATGATTATTTTAAGGGATTTCCAGGAGCATCCCATAAACCAGAGGTGGAACAGCCCAACCTGAGACTGCCCAGGACCAAAAACATCTCCGAGCACCAACCTCGTGAAACGTGGGTAAAAAACAGGAGGGAAAATCATCTCCCACATTCCCCAAAACTCCAGGATGGCGTTGAGGGAACAATTAGGATGGAATTGGGAAGGCCCTGGTGTGCTGGAACCCTAAATCCCGGGAATTTTGAATTTTCTGTGCTGTCAGAGACTGACCAGCAGAAAAGTCACGACTTTTGACTTGAGGCCTTGGAAAAGGCTCCCAAAAATTAAATAACGGAGTTGAAATCGTGGGTGTGTGGTTTAAATAAAACTGTGTGATGTCACGTGGGGAAGGGTTTGGAATTTGAAGTTTTAAAATATAATAATAACAACGTGTTATTATATATTTTAAATTACGTATTTTAATTTATATAAAATAATATAGGACAAGATGGAGGTTTTAAGGTGTTGGTTTTTCTGCCTTGCTCCTTTTCCTTCTTATTCAAGTGATATTTTTAATTAGATAAATTAAAAGTGCCACACTGCAGGTCACGAGTGTTTAATCACTGGGTCAAAAGTATAAAATAATATAAGTGCTAACTTTAATTAAACTATTTAAATTTTAAAAAACCTCCTCCCTTCATGACTTTTGAATTGGTTTTGAGATGCAAAAGATTAAAATGGTTTGATTTATTTTTCACTTTCTCCTTTTCTCATTGCAAACCCAGCCGAACAAAGAAATGACATTGAAATTAATATTGAAATTACAAGCAATTAATTTTTAAAATCAGAGATAAATATCCCAAGTCTGGTTGCTTTTAACAAAATCTTAATTATTTCCAGCAAGGCTTTATCTTTCTATCTGCTTTAATTAATCCCAGCAAATTTATCTTTTAGCTAAAATTCTAATTTTTCTAAGATTAGTGTCTCGCTATAAATAAAAATGAATAAACAACGAAATCCAAACACAAACAAAATCCGTCTCTTGTACTTCTTTCAATCCCAACCCTAAAAAAAAAATTAAAAAAAATTAAAATTT
>VWZS01001126.1:0-175765 GCA_013397075.1 Rhabdornis inornatus
TTGAGGCATTCCCTGGCATTCCACCTAGGTCATGTCCTCAGCCTCCTGTATTGCTTGTATCCCATTAAAACAATCCTCCTGCTGTTTTTTTCTACGGAGCCTCTCATACCTGCGGAGAGTTTCTCACATATCAGGAAAATTCTGTTTTTGGTCCTTCAATTCCATTTTTCCAGTAAACTCTTACAAATGCTTCTTACTAATTTGAAATGTTGAACACTGTCCAATTGCTCTCCCGTTGATCTGTCCATTCCTGGGAAGTTGCATTCAGTTCATAACAGACTAAGCAGTCCATGGGCAGGGACAGTGTTTGTATTTGTGAACCAGTAGTAGAGAGCCCAAGGCTGGGACTTGTGGTAAAGTGATCTACAGTACCAGGTAGTGGTCCTTAGCATGTAGCTGGTTTATTCCATATAAATCATATACACAATGCATACAGATTTCAAGAGTTCCATAAATAGTGTTCGCAAATTGTTAGAGCAGTTAGTGATTTCCCCAAGGTACCTGTCTGAGGCTTCTATGCAGAATTGTAATTTACCTTCTGTACCTTTAAGCTTGTTTTCAGGTCGTTTGCTGTAAGTAATAACTTGGCTGGGAATGCTGTGAAGTCTTTTGGCAAATATCTGTCAGTAGAAACTTGGGAATCCACGATCTGCCTTTAAGGGCAAGGGGCAGGCCTAGTTACTGGAATCATTCTATCTCAGTTTCTATGTCATCTTTACAAAGATAATTAATCCCATCTTAAAAGCCCTGCCTATGGAAAGCACATCGATGGAATTAGAGCTTTCTTCAGGAGCTCCCTCTGTCACCAAGCAGACCAGGTACTGGGGTGCCAGAAGCTGTGTACATCCAGGGATAAGTACTCTAATTTTCCTTGGATTAGGTAGGAAGACCAGATGCAGCATCACGTGGAGCAAGCCTGATCATATCCACTTCCAGAAGTACTTCAGGTTTGTCCACACAGCAACATCAGGCATTGCATGAGCCAGATATGAACTTCAAAGACAGAGCAGTTGGTTTAGTTGATTTTAATCTACAAGTAAGCAATAGCATTAAAAAAAATACAAGAAGAAAAAAGAAAAGATTGCTTTACTCCCAGCTTCTTAAACTATGTTTCAGGTTTCTATAGTTAAGATTCCTTAGCCAGGGAAATTAGTTTTCTTGCATCATCCAGGAATGTAAACATTTCTTTATGCAGGTTCTTAAGTGTGAAATATGTTATTAGATCACTGTCTAGTGCAGTGTAATTGTCTTTCCAATGGAGCTTTGGAGAGGAGTTTTAGTTTCATCTGCATGTAAGTCAGAAATCCTCCACAGACCTCACTGAATTTTGTCACTGGGGGAAAAAGACACCAAGATTTCACTGTGATCTTCTGATTAGTAGTTTATATAAAGTTTAATATATTACCTAAAGTTAATTTATTTGATGATTAATTTAATACTTCCAGTTCATGTTAACTTTGAATGTAAATTTAAGTTTCAAGCTTTTGAAGCACTTTTGACAAAAAAAAATACACTCTTTTTAATACTCATCTCTCACGGCTCCAAATCCAATCCATACTTGGCCAGAAACCTTTACCTTGTCAATACAATTCTAAGTGAGCACAAAAAACAGAAATTGAAAATCTGTATCAGCAATACCTGTACCAAAATGGGTCACAAGTTTATTCTAGTCTGCCATAATATGAAATGAGAACTGAACAAATTGTTTTACAAGGGAACTTCAAAATAGTCCACATACAATAAAGAAAAGAGTAGGTGGTAATTGCAGGTGTTTAGAACATACCATATTGGTCCTTGTTTTTCAACTATTTTAAACATGAAAATGTACTTTCTGTAACTTTTTAATTTATCTATTTATTTTTAAGTTGCCTCTTCCTACTATACAACTGACGAGTTCATCAAACACAAAATGCTGCAGCTTTTCTGATCTGGGCTGTTTAATATCTCATTTATTTGAGTAGAATCCAAATTTAAGCCTAACCATTTTTAGTAGTATTCGATCGTCAACAAACTTATTAAAAGAATAAAGAAGCTTTTTTAGCTTATCATGTGTTTTAAGGAAAATAATTAAGTATATTACAATAAATTATTCAGTTTAATCACTTGGGACGTGCCCAGGCAGCTTTTTGTCTTTCCTGCTCTCACACCCCTGAGCTCACCCTGGTGTAAATGCCAGTGCTCCATGTTTGCATTGAGAAACATTCTCTGTCTCTATGAATATTGGATGGAAAGGAGATAAAAACAAGTATTAGGCTGAGTTCTTGTATAGAAAAGAAATAAAAGTTAAATTAAGCTATCCCCAAAGCCCACAATTTCATCTTCAAACATTCAAAGTCAAGCTACGTGATTATTACAAAGGAAGCTTCTTCCAAAAAAATTGTATGCATATTTTAATATTTATGAGTATTTTGTGAATACGTCATGTAAGAGACATCAATATTGCAAAGAAACTGAGTCCACCTCTTAAAGTAACAGTTATTTCTCTACCATTTATACAAATATTTTATTGCTTTGCTATCAAACCAATCTGTGTTATTTTTACTTAAAAATTGCCCTTTCATCACTTCTTAACATTTAATCTTCTAATAAACTTTTCAAAAATCACTGATGGTTACTAATTTGCTGTCAAAACCCTCTCCTCTAATTTTAAAAGACAGAAAGGTGAATTAGTCTTGGCTCTTCACCAAAGTGTGAGCCAGCCAGTTTAATGATAAAAAAGGAAGAGGAGAGCAGATTTTTTGTCTTCCAGTATGGCATGTTCATGACAGGTATATCCAATCCAAATTAATTTTATTTTAGTGATACTGTTTTTGTGTCACTGCATATCCTGATTGCTCTGTGGTTGTTGAAATAACAGAAATGGAAATCTGTTAAACAGTATATTACATTTTTGGGGGTTGAACCCCAAAAAGATACAGTTAAATGTCAACTTCTGCATGGAATGGCACAGTTCAAGTAGAAACAGTTTTGCACCTCCTTATTTTTGTTAGAGACTTTAAGAGATGGGAATAGTTTAATATATAATGCCTATTGTTTTGGTTTAAGTTAATTTTCTCAAAAACTGTCTTGGTTTAAGTTTGTTTTTCCCGGCCAACACACCAAATAATGTCATGGTTTTGATTTGCTAATTAAAATACACTCATTTTCTGTTGTGAGACAGAACCAGGAGTAGAAGCAAGGCAGGCCTAAAACTTAAGAGGGTATAAAAAGAAATTTATTAACTACACAAAGGGAAAAAAAAAATCAGAATAAGATTGTCAGACCACTCTTTCCTTCCCTTTCCCAACGTTTGTAACAACAAAATAAACATACAAAAAACTGCTTCAATTAATTCCCAACTCAAACAGTTTCTTCTTCCGTTCGCTTTAGAGTGAGGAGCTTCCTCTTGTTAGGCTACAGGGATTTTTTCCACAAGAAGGCCCGAAATCTGCAGTCATGGCACTCCTCTCAACTCCACAGCCTTCCCAAAGCTGTACTTGTGGGTCAATGGTCAAAATACATGGGGTATTACTTTTAAGAATGAAATGTTCCAAAGCAAAGGTTCTCTTCATCTCTTTTCTCTCTGTTCATGCTTCATTCTCTGAAAACCGAGACTCCTCTTCTTTCCTCGGGACAACGGATTCTCAACACAGGTGCTTTTGGTCAAATGATTTATCAAATGGAACATTTGCAAACCCCCCATGTTTTTCTCCATGGTTTATAGGAATATTCAGTACATCAGTTTATCCCTACAATTTTACAAAAGGATTTTCAGCCATTTTCACAGCATCTCCTCATTCTCCTTCCATCTAAAAAACTTAAGACTTAGCTCCTGCTTCACTGACTTCAGAATATCTCCTTTTTCCTTTTCACTCCAGGGAGGATTGAAAAAGTCCGCAAGTCTCATCTGAACATTAAAAGAGTTAAGATTTTTGCACAGGGAAAAGAAAAAAAAAACAAGGCCACAGTGCTGGAGCTTTGCCAGGATCTCAGAAACCAGCCACGCTGGGGAAGAGGGGGTGGAAGCGGCTGGGATTTTTATATTGGTTTGAGTCTCTCTGGTCACTGTCCATGGCCACCCCCCTTCTCTCCCTCTCTGCCAGGCCATGCCAGCTCCCCAGACAGGGGGCCCAGCCCGGCCCCTGCCAGGCCCACAGGCCTGCAGTGGAGCCAGGCCAGGGCCCTGTTACCTGCACTGCTGCCGGAAAAGCCAAGAGGGCTCAGTTCCGGATTACCTCCTTCAAAATGTGTGTTCACGGGGCGAACTAACTTTCTTCAATTGGTTCCTCACGCTGTCAATAACCAAACCAGCCTCCAACTGGTCACTGTCAACTCCCAGGGGAGCACTCACAGAGAAAACTTCTCTCTGAGTTTCTCCTCCCCAGGTCAAACTACCACACCTATGTTGGGCTGACTGAAGACTTTATTTGTGGTTTATTTAAATATTAATTTAAAAGATACTAAAAAGGAAACCTAAAAGTAGTAAATATATTTACCTCCAAGAAAGAGCAGAGCCTGCTGGGGATACAGCAGTACCATGAAACAAATATGTGGTCAGCTTCTTCCATGCTAAAATTAACAAGAACTAAATAAACAGTTTTAGAGTGTTTTTAAGATGTACCCTGCCTGCCAAGGCTTAGCTGCTGAATTAAAGCTATTGCTGAGACTGCCTTGCCCAATGTGTCTATATACTATGCTAATTATAAAATAACAACCTGAATTTTCAAGGGAACTTCAGTGACTCTTTAACTGTGGTCACAGCTTTAAGTAGGTAAATACTGTTGACATTAATAAAGGGGGATCTCTACACTGCTTGCTAGTGACAGCTCTGGCCCCAGACCAGGGGCTAGGAGACCTGTGCTCATCTGGGGCCTCTTCACCTGACCTGTAGGTTGATCTCAGCAACTTCTCCCCAGTTTTGCTGCTTTCTGAACACTGTTTTCATCCATGGTTTTTGGGACTGACAGTACTATAAAGCTTGTGCAGAGCTGAAGGTTGTTGGTGATAACCATAAATTTTGAGAAAAACAGATTTTGTCATTTCTGTTAAAGCTGATTAGAAATGTTTTGACAGAATAGCTTTTATTGGAAAAGAGTCTGGTCAGATTAATTAAATTCAAAATCATCTGAATTCAGTAAAAATAAGCAGTTGGTCTCATTTTGACCAAAAGCTAAACGAAAAATACAAAATCCCAGGAGACTGGGGGCTGTGTTTCCAAAATCCACTGATGGGTCATGTCCAGAAAGTCTCACAGATCCATTTAAGCTCTCTGCAGGTTGCATCTGCTTTAAAAATTAGGATAAATCATCCTCACTACAAATCAAGTACATACAGTTGGCTAGAAAAAAACAATAGAAGAAAAAACAAGATGACCCATCCACAATCAGCTCACAGTTTAGAAAAAAAATTAAAATTGTAGGCTTATTTCAGTAGTAAGGTTTAGGAGGTGAATGTTCTGCCAGTAGACATATGATACTGAAATAATGGCATTAAAAGCAACAGTGCCCAAACCCTTGGCACACTTCTGTCAATACATCTCCACCAATTCAGAGCTGCTGATGGTTGGGCTTGGCGTTTTAATCTAGCTGTTGTCAATTCCACTTCTGTTTTTATTAATCATACCACTGATGTCTGAATAACTAACTCCAGAGAAATTGGATTTAAGGGTTGGTATTGAAGAATAGAATGTACAAGTACAAAACTGACAAGCAGAAAGATATATATTGGTTCTTTTTAGGTAATATGTATTGCTGCATACACCTTCAAGGTATCTGTGAGCAATTTAAGTGTGTTTTCTGGCAGCTGTCACTGGTATCATCCATCAGAACAAGAGCCCTGGCCAGTGACACTTTGCTGAGGTGCTGAAGGGATATGGATTTTAATTCTGAGTAGCTTTATATGACAGATAGTGGGACTGATGAATGCCAGAAAAAAAGGACCATGATAGAATTTGCACAATTATAAATAATTAGACCGTTTTTCTTGTAAAAGCAGCAGCTGGACTGTTACTGTAGTTACTGCACAGAATTCTTCCCAAGTTCAGTGTACTGTTTTACCACCTCTCTTCAAGCAAATCACCATGGTTGTCATTGAGAGGGAATTCAGGGATTACAAACACTGGGCTTCTGCTGGGATCTGAGCACATTTTTTCTTTTCTTCCTCTTGGCCTTCTTTTTTGTTACATACAATGAAGCACCTCGATAGTACACTCAAGAAACCATGCTTGTATCATGAGAAATGTGCTCTGAGGATGCAAGGGAGGGGAGAATTGCAATTATTTGCATGCAATCATCCATAATTTCCTGAAGAAGGGAAATAATAATTTTGGCAGACCTGGCAGCATCCACCTCTGACACAGGTATCTACCCCTGTGCTAAATGCAGAGCTTAGGGTCCTTCATCTTTAGCTGCCTGACATTTTTTTCCCTCCTCTGGATATTGTCCTCTTGTTCAGCTCTTTGGCTGCCAGGTTCAAAACCAAACAGATTTACTTAGGAATTTAATAAATAGATCTTTGTTAACCCAATTTAGTTTGACTTGATTACAGTAAACTCTAAACTCTGTAGCAGATTAGGAAACATCCATGTGACCAACTTGACAGGCTGGAAGAAGCAGTGGTGATAACTGACATATGATTGTGAGGGTGTTTTAATTTACATCAGCATGAGGAAAAACCATCAGCAAAAGAAAGAGTGAATGAGTGATACTGTGCTTCAGCAACTCCTCCCAGGCTCCATTTTTAAACCAGGGATGTTGGTGCTATTGCTGACCATGCCCTGTGTGATCCCAAGAGGAATGTGGTTGTGTCCATAGCCATGGAATGCTTTAGCTGAGTGGTGCAGACACAGATTGCACTTTCACTCAGAAAGGGGAAGTTTTAACACACCTGGAGATTTTCTGTGACTACATCTCCAAAAAGAAATAATTGAAGCCATCACTGGTCTGGTATCAGCTGGAGTACAGCATGGATAGTAACCTCAGACTCAGTTTTCTATACTTAGGGCTTAAAACTAGAAAATTGCTGAGCTTCAGACTGTATCATCACTGAAAGGCTTCCACTGCTCCAGCATGAGATAGTTTGGGAATTACTGGTGGCCTTTGCCAAGGAATGCAGCACAGGGGAGCCTCCTCTAGCACTCAGAAATCTAAGAAGTTTACAAGATTCTGTCACATGTGGATTTTATTTGAAGCCTGTACAAGAAGTTGCATTTCCTTGCTGAAAATTTGTAAGACCATTTTTCCTACCCCAAGAATCTGATAAGATATTAAGATAGAAATATTACACTCTATGGCACTATATTAAACATGCAGCTTTTTAGTTTAATCCTAGAAGTCCTCAGTAGAGAAAGATGCCTTGAATAAAAAGAAGTATTTCACCTTGAAAATAAAACAAATATCTAAAAATAGTGGGGAGAAGAGAGGAAAGAGAAGGAACTGACCTAATGATTTCAGCTGTCTTGTTAAAGGAGGACTAATTTTCAGGAATTCTGAGAAAACGGCTACACACTGATTCTGAAAATCATAATCTACCATATAAATGCAGTTATTTCCTCATGAGTATTGGATGCAGAGTTTATGATAATGTTTTTGGCTTTTAACATAATAAACAATTGGAATTGTTGCTTGTTGTTGAAAGCATTCTGTTTTGTTTCTCTCCTGAGCTGAATTTAAATTATTGGCACTCTTATAAGGAAAGCTGTAAGAGAAATTGACTAAAACAAAAGGAAAGGCATTTTTAAAATAGGATGCTTGAGTCTTCCTTTGAAATCATGTATATTTTAGTTTTAAAAAGCAATGCATGTTTAAAATACCCAATGTGCTGATTTATTCCATGCAGAAAATATGCTGTAGCATATTCTGAATTATTTCAAGTAGGTAAAAACTGCAATTTCTGTCATGTTAGAAGCTGCATTTTCTGATTTTCATTCTGAGTTTAAATGGTAAAAATAGCAGGAAAGAAATTCTTTCCACAGAACAGAAAATTCCATTTCAGATATCTGCAGTCTGTAGGTCTGCACAAATGAAACTGCCTCCCTTTAACACAGGTTGTGTTTTTAGGTTGGTTTGTTGCAGTTTGTGCCCAAGGACTCTGTGTGACCTTTAAGTTGACTTCTGAGATGGGATGAGGGCAAGAGGAAAGGCCTGGGCAATGTGGTTGTTGTGGAGGGAAGGGAGCAGCTTCTCTCTGGTGATGCACCCGGCATGGAAAGGTGTTGGGGAATGTGGGGATATGAGAGCAGCAGAGGAAAGAGGAGGACCAGGAGCAAAAGTCTCAAGGTGGCAGGAGGAGGGAGCCTTTGCTTTGGGTTTCTGTGGCTATAAAACCCAGGAAGCTGCAGGGAGCTGCTGAACTAGAAAATAATACTGGAGGGATTAACTTACCTTTCAAGGACAGAAGCAAGAGGAGTGTTTTCAAACCTTTTTAATATATCTTTCCACTACATTTCCTATTTAATCTGACACCTTGTTATAGTTTATTATTTTACTCTTCTGATAAATATGTTTTGATATCCTTTGGCACATTTGCTTAAAAAAGTGGGAAAAAAAAGAAGTGTGAACAGTTGGTGGTTGAACAGGTGGCTAGAAAAAACTGTTTTTCCTGAGATGTGCTGAGTTCTTATCCTCATCACCCTTTGAGACATCGTAGCAAATAACACCAGCACCAAGTAATACTCATCACCCAAGCTAAAAAGTAAAAATGGCTGTCAAACTCTGAATTTGAACCTTCTACTCCTCAAACTCAGTAAATGAAAGCTTTTCCATATGAAACTGTTAAGTACATTCAATCCAGTCCTTCCTCTATCCCAGCTGTCTTCCTTTTGTTCTCTCCCTCTTGCTTGAACACTGTCTATGCTGTTTGTGGTGTGTTCCCATTCTTGCCTGCAGAATATCCTGTTAAGACTACAGTGATGGTCCCTTTGAAACAACTCCAGGTCCTCCCTTTGTGATCCCAGGAACCCATTCTGAGCCCATCAAGAACCCTCAGAAGAAAGGTGGCTTAATAAGAGCCCCGCTCACCTTTGAGAGCACCCTAAATGTGTGATTGCTCTTTGGTAATAATGATTTCAACATTCCTTCTGCACCTTTGGAAATGGAGAAAGGGGAAAAAAAACTTTTTATTTTGAAATACAGAACTCCCATAAGGAGACCAGCTAATCTACTTGATTTATAGTAGCCTGAAAAGTCTGTACAAAGAAAGCAAGAAACTGGTAAACAAAAGAGACATCTCAAGGTTGTGCATTTATGGTTCACTTGTGCTAAGGTACATAGTTACAAGCAAGTATATAAGGGAACCTGCTCATGTAATTTAGCCTGGCAGAGAAAACCACCTTCCTAAACTATGCTCTAGGCTGGATCTCAACATCCATGACCTCTCCTATGTCCTTGGCATTTTCTTTAGCAATTCAGGATCCCCAGACTTCTATGAGAATTTGTAACTAATTCCTGTGATGAGGCAGTAGCCTACATGGGAGCAGCTCTGCCCCATCAGTGTTTAGGGGAGTGTCACAGAAGTGCACAAACCCTCTTAATTTGTGCGACTGATGCCACAGCAGTGGGAGGATCCCATTTAGCAGCAGACAGTGTTAGGTTTGTTATATTCTTTCCCCAGTTCCTTAGAACCTCTCTCAATCTGAATAACAGAGAGTGCAGTTGTCAGAAGCATGGTCTGTGCCCGAGCCATGAATGAATGAGAGAATCACCATAAGTAAAACCAGACAAAACGCAGTCACCAAAAAATTCAGTTGGCTGTTATGAAGAAATGAGAGTCAATTAATGAACTGTAACATTAAATAAACGGATCTTTTCTGGTCATAAAAAGGATGTAAATTATTAGTCCATATACTTCAGAGTTTTAGTGGGAGAGACTTCTTTGCAAAGATAAATTGCTTTTTGTCTAAATACATCCTAAAATACAGGCACAAATCGACGGTCAGTGAAAGTTTCAGAAACACTCCCGCTCGGGAAGAAAAGAGGAATTTGGGCCGTTCGGGTTGTGTAACTTCTCCCTCAACATGGTGTTCAGTATCTCTGGGGTTTTCCTTCTTTTCCTGTGAAAGGAGACTTTAAGTTTCTTAGAGGAAGAATAGCACCTTATCTGTTTTATTCATGGCACTAAGTAGCTTGTTGCTTTCTTTTTGTTCTCAGATGTTGCCCATTTTCACTTTATTGAACAAAAGAATAAGGAAGTGCCACCCTTTAGTTTTCAGCAGTGAAAGGCAGGAGGGGGGAATTCAGCAGTGGTGGCAGGACAGCCCTGGCCCCCAGAGGTTCAGGATGCTCTTGGCTCAGCACCCTTCTTTACATGCTTTGCTATGATGAATTTAAAGGCCATTTTTTAGGACCTTGTAATTTAGCTATTACAGGTGCTTCCAAGCAGGTCCATAAGTATATTTCTGGAAAATGAGAAGTTTATTTCTGCAGGTTACCACAGGAAAGTGTCTTCCAGGAGAAAATAATATTATTTTAAAAAATATTTATTCATGGCTGTGATGGGACTGTAACCTTTTTGTTCAAATATAAGCACACTATAACACTGTAGACACTGTAGCACTATAGATACTGTAGCACTGTAGATAAGTAACCACAATTACGCACAAGATAGCTAGCCTGCGAAACTGCCAAGGACAGATGTTGCTGTACTAATTAACCACAAGTTGTACCAAGACTCAGGTTCAAGGAAAGGGCATGGAGGAAGACTCTTGCTAGCCTTCATCAGCGACCACCAGGAGGCAGAAAAAGACCCCCTAGCAACTGAAGAAGCATGCGCAGAAGGACACCGGAAGGATGATTCAACGAGATGAGCAGGGGCTTAAAAGAGGGATTGGAACAAAGTTTGGTGCGGCAGTTGGCGGAGCGGAGACTCCCCTGTCGCCCAGCGCTGCAATTTGCTTTGTCTTTTCTGTAATAATAAATTGGCTTTGGATCGGCTTCCGTGGCCCATTGTGCTCATTTATAACAATGGCCAGGCAGAGAAAAGAAGGTCCTGCATGTCCCAGTGGCTGACTTTGGAAACCTCCTCCTTCTTCTGTTCTTGCCCTGCCCAGTATCTGTATCAACACTTGATGTGTCTTCTCCACAGGTCCACAGGAGACAGACAGATGCAGTTAAACTCTTATAAACCAATTGGCAAAGGTTAAGAAGGCTAAACCAGGCTTGCTGTTGCATCTTGGTCAAGAGTCTATTGGTTTCCCTATAGATCAGCTGCTATGAAAATAAATACCTGGGTTTTACAATGGCTGAGATTATTTTCTATTTACACTTTAATTTTTCCCTTCCTGTGGTCTTCACCAGCAGTATTTGAATCCCCTGATATGCAGCATTTACCTCACAGGAGAACCATCACTGTCCACTGGGATGCTCTTATTACAGCCTTTCTATCCCCACCTGGCATTTTACAGCTTGAATTCTGCTCATCCAGTCTGACCACAGATTTAAATATGAACAGAAGTAATGAAATCAAAAGGCATCCTTACACTTGTGCAGCTAGTCCATCCCTTAAAGTGACAAGCTTTACCAAACCAATTTTTCAAAAGGGTGTGGGATCAGAGCTTTTAACCTCTAGCACACAGATTCTGAAGTTGACTATGGACCACAAAGTTCACTAAAGCTGAATGACAGCAGGCTTATACTTACTGTATGTACCTTCCCAGGAAAATAATTAAGAAAACTCAAATGAAAATAAAAATTGAAAACTGCTGGTGCAAGATAATATTTTCATGTTTGCTTAAGATCTGCTGAGCTGACTGGAAACTTGCTGCACTTGGAGCCTTTTCTAATAGAACAAAAGTGCAAAAAATTTGCCATTTGATCAATATTTCTGTGCTTTCTCTCTTTCCCCCAGCACTTTCTGAGTAAGAGCCTACTGCCTCATGGCGTTTTTCCAGTGTTTTGTTCATAGGTGTCTCACAGCATTGTAGACCCGTATTCAGTCACTAAAAATGCTTTCAGAACTGTGTTTGTTGGTGACATTAGTGTGAAATATGCAGGAGCATCCCAGAGAGTTATGTGGGATGACCCCTGGAAGGCGTGTGGCTCCTGAAGGAAGATCAGGGAAAAGGCAAAGCTCTGGTGCTCTCTCCTGAGCTCCCTCTGGCAAGAGGAGCCCTGAAGGAGCACTGTGCTCTCCTCCTGATGATCCACCAGGCCGTGGGAAGCCTTCACCTTGCACAGCCTGCTTCTCCACTTGGGAAGGCAAGGACAGGGACTGGGAAGGTAACAAAATACAGCTACTCACTTCCTAAAGTTAATTAGAAAATAAAAATCGATATTGTAATTTTCAGAGAACAGTGAAAGAGATGTTCCACTTTTTGCAGAGACGGCCACAGAGCTGTTACCTAGTGTGATGCACAGAAAACTCATATCTTTAATTTGGACTTCATTTGCTTTCCAGGAAATGAGTGGGATTATAATTCTGTAATTGTTGGTCAGCATGCAACTAAAGTTTCTGTGCTTCATCAGCCACTGAGCATTGGTTGTTATTTCAGCTTGTTATACTTCCATTCCTCTGAAAAATTTTCACAGATCAATAAGTTGGTGTCATAAAAGCAGGATTCCCTGGACACCTGTAAGGATCTCTTCACAATCTGTGGAACCAGCTATATCACAGAGTTCACTTCTGGAGAATTTCACTTTAGCTATGCAGAGAATTTTCAGTCTTTGTACTGGTGCACTGCTAATTGTTTGCACAGTTAATTAAACTATGGGTGAGGTATTTGGTTAAATATCCATGTGTAATGCACATATTGACTGTTTCAAGGTGAATACTTTTCTAAATCATGAGCTATTGAATGTTGACTCAACGTAGTCCATTTTCTCTAATTGGCTTGAAGCTCCTCTCTTGCCTGATGTGATAGAAGGTGCTTTTACCCCCCACTAAAATATTACTGTCTCTAAATATGAACATTAGTGGGTGTGTTGTGCAGGGAAGAGACTGTCCTGGGTACACATTTGGGTTGGTAATTGGTTGGGGTGTACCTTCTCTCTGCATCAAAGCAGTGGGTGAAGCCTGGCAGTCTCCAGTGCTCTTCAGTCACCCTGTGGAAGCACAGCAGAGTCTTTCTCATGAGCTCAGGGTGTTTCTTTCTTCCAGGAAGGACCTTGACTATGTAAGCAAAGGGTTTAGAAAGGTTTTTTTCTATATGAAATGACAGCCAAATTATGCAGTTTTTGGTAAACCTCTGCAAGATTCCTCACTGTGTAGCAGTAGTCATGAGGTTCAATAAGTTATCCTGGCTTCCTGGGATGTGGTAAATGTGCAGTGATTCCTCAACCCTTGCAAAACCTGTCATTCCATTCAAAGGCACCATTCAAAATACCCTGCATGTCAGAACATCCATTTGGAGACGGATTGATGAGGAAAACTAGCCCTCAGATGATATATCCTAAGTCAACATAAGTTCAGAAAGAATTATGTATTTGTAGAAATTAATTCAATTCTGTAGCTTAGCAAATCTCTTGATACTCCAGGCTATGGCTTGAGCTACATATTTAAAGCAGAGTCATGGAATTTTTTGGTCCATACTGGATGTCTGTGTATTTCTGTGTGACTCTAAATTGGTCAGCATCAGGCACAGGATGATATATATGACACACATTTTTAGCTGAAACGATTAAAAAAGAGACCTTCAGCTTTGAGGGATTTTATCTTAAGTTGTAATAAGAGAAGTAGTGAGAGTCAAACCACAAAAGGCATTCAAGAGACTTTTTATAATTGTATAAAAAGTGATTCCACTTTATTTCAATGGCTTCTTTTTTTTTTTTCCCACAAGCATGAAAAAAAAAGTTTTCCTCTGTGGATTTAAGTAGCATTTAAAGCATTTAAACCTATCTGTTGAATGATAATTGCTGCATTCAAAATTCATGCTCCCTTCATCAGACATTAGCAATAAGATGAGGAAGAAAAGTGTTTGGAAAAGAACAGACACTGCTGGGTACAGCTCGACTGAGGTGGAGCAGATGGCAGAATCTGTAACTGAGGTGTGGAGTGCAGGGGAAAGCAAAACACTCTCCATGGTTTCCCTGTGTCTATTTTAATAAGAAACTGAACTCCTGCTCTCAGGAAAGCAATGCTGGGGTTACACAGAGAGAAAAGCAGCAGTCTCTGTCTCTGCCTTCCTTGTTTGTCCTAGAACTCCAAGTGCTGGAAAAGATTGTTTTGCATAACCTGTCGGTCAGAGCATCTTTGGAGCAGTCATCAAATTCCAGAGTTAATTCTTAAAGGCAGAAATGGTAGAATTGCTCAGAAAAAAAAAAAATCCACCAAGTGCTCTGCTTGTTAGGCAAAAAATTAAATTCCCTTCAGGCTATTCTGGGAGATGGGAAAAAATCTGCAGAGAATGAAAAGCTAATTCTCTTTCTTTGACTGCTGCAGGAGGGGAAGGTTACACCTTCACAGACCTCATCTTCACTTTTGATTCTAAAGAAAACCATCATTAATGATACGAGCTCCTGTTGTTTTTTAGCCATTCTCAGAAGTATGTTTGGACTTGGTAATCAAGTAGGGAGGTGTGGAAATGACTGTGGAGAGATAACAGCTAGTAAGCATAGACAAAGATCAAAACCAACCCAGAAATGTACAACTTCTGACCGCAGTGATGAAAAGTTAAATTGTGTTTTTGTCATAGTCTTTACTTATTAGCTGGTAGCTAATCCTGCTCATTATTTTCCAGGGTGAATAAGTGTAAAGTTTTATTTTATCTGTCAAAGAACTAAACTTTTAATTAACTTTTGTATTTGTCTTAAGTTAAGACTAATGACTCTCAAAGGAATTGCTTAAAATCCTTAAACTTTTGAACAAAGGGACCAGAAAAGAAGCACTAAGCTTCCTTTGAAAACCAACCTTTCCATCAGAGAACAAAATCAAAAAATAAGCAACTTGTAACTGGGAGACTCAGAGTCTTAATATTCATCATGAAAACAAACTACAAGAAAATTTAAATCTGTGTTAAACCCAGAGGACTTTCATTACTGTTTTCACACACATTGGCAAATTACACTAATGATTTCAGTACTCTGTCTCTAACTGGAAGATAATTCTTGGTGTTTAAATTAAGACTTTATCTGAACTCTGACACACTTTGTTTAATGTTACTTACTTCTTTTAGTACAGACAAATGATTGTTGATACTGGCTTTAAGAGAACATCATCAATTTCTGCAAATATTTTTTTTTCTTCCTCCACGTCATCATATATATCATATACAATGGGTGTCAGGATGGTTTGCCAGGATCAGAACACTCTGGGTAGAAGAATAACATGTGTGACAAACAGCTGGAAGGGCCAGAATCAATAATAGGATGTATGGTATTTTTGTATCTTTATGCAAAACCTACTTGGTATTACCCAAGTAGGTTTTGCATAAAGAAAATTTATTCCAGCATTAAGACATAAACCAGTATTGCAAGAATAATTTTGGCAGTTGTCAATACATAAATATTAAGTGAAAAAAGAGGCCTGCAATAGAATTGAGAAGCAAAAATTTTACAAAAGTAGGAGATGTAGTTATAAATCCCCCAAGGTTCTGGGTAGCCTGCACTTGCACTAGGGTGAAATTGGAAATATATTTTTGAAGGGTGAACTAACACCCTCTACTTTTCAGCTGCTCACAGGAGATCCTTGCTTTAGTCTGAATCCTCATCATGACGGTGTGTTAACTGGCAGGGCATTAAAAACAGGATGTGGAAGCAAACAAGCAACGTGGCCTTGTAGCATGTGTTTGACAAAAGCTGGCTGCAGCTCAGTTCTTTTTTTTAAGCCATACTAGGCTTTTCCCTTCTTTCTTTCTGGCTCTCCTGATAGCATGTGTGCTTTCCTGCTCTGTTATTGACTTTGTTGCAAGCCGTCCTCTGAGCAGAATTGATTTATGATACACTTTGCAGCCATCCAGACAGCTTCCAGTGAGGTGACAAAGAAGTTCTGCTCCTGCACCCACCTAATCAATGAAACCCAAAGAAAGACTAGACAAAACAGAACCCCCACATGGAGCTGCAGGGTGCCAAACATCAGGCACAGAAGTTCACAAAATCCACAAAAGTGACACGCAGTGGTTTTACTTATCATATAATATGCCTTTTTTTTATTTGCTGGGTAGGATTCTTCCTGTTTAACAGAGTAAAAGAAAGGCACATAGTTAACCACATAAATAGGATTAGAAATGGACTCTAAGTTTACAAATGGAACAAAAAGAGCTATAGGATGCTCATGTACCAGAATAAGAAATGCTTAAACATTTTTTCCATCTCTAGAATAAAATATATTTCACAGCTGAAATACTAAAGGTATTGAAATAGTTAACCAGGAATGGTTTGACGTTGCAAAGGGTTGAACAATGTCATTTTGATCCAACGATTTCTGAAGTGTGTGTTTAATTGGATTTTGAATCTACTCCAGTCCTTGGGCAAACCACATAATTGGCATCAATAAATGTTCTGTTAGACTGAGGCTGAACGTCCTGTTCTGGCAGAATCTAGGCACAGAAGAGACTGAAAGGACTTTACCAGGTCCTTGTCACCCAGATATCTGCATGAGAATGATGGAACCACACAATCATTTAGGTTGGAAAACACCTTTGAGTGCAGCCATTAAGCTGACACTGCCAAGCCCAAAGACACTAAACCATGTCTTTAAGTGCCACATCTACACCTGTTTTAAAAACCATCAGGGATGGTGACTCCACCACTGCCCTGGGCAGCCTGCTCTTGTGTTTGGCATTCCTTTCACTGAAGAAGTTTTTCCTAATGGCTGATCTAAACCTCCCCTGGCACAACTTGAGGCCGCTTCCTCTCATACCTTCACTTCTGTACTTGAGAGAAGATCCTCACCTCCTCCCAGCCTGCTTCCATTGTAGAGAGCAATAAGGTCTCCCCTGAGCTCCTTTTCTCCAGAATTAACGCTATCAGTTCCCTCAGCCTCTCCTCATCAGACTTGTGCTCCAGACTTTTCACCAGCTTCATTGCCCTGTCAGTTCATGGACGATTTTTTGGTAAAAGTTGTGCCTATGTACAACTTAAAGTTCAAAACTTCCTAAAGTTTAACCTGAAGTTGACACACTAGCAGAGCCAGACACCCTGCTGTCTTTATGCCTGCAAAAACGTAGAAAACTTGTTCTGTGTCCCTGGATGTTTTGGAGATTTTACCGTAATTCAGCTGTGCTAACCTTGACTTCCCTTTGCCTGCACAATGAGGGACCATCTTGATGTAAGGCCATTGCATGTGTAGTTTACAGAGCAAATCACTGTGTGAGGTGAAGGCATGAGAAAATTAGGTTCTAAGACAGCATGCCATAAATCTTGCTTTATAGGACAGGATGCTCTGGATCGCTAGAATCAGCTTGTTATAAAGGCAATGAGATAGAAAAGCAAATAGTGGCTCAGTTTTGAAGCACTCCAGTCTCTTGGATGGGGGAAAGAAATTTCTCTCAACTCTGTCAGCCAGAATGCATTGCTCTGTGCCCACAAGTGCATGCCCATGTCCATGTATTACACACACACATTTCCCATTGCAGAAGCATTTGATGCTCTGCCATGTCACTGGGGTGAATGTGCTCTGTTCCTCCTTCCTCCCTAACGAGATTCTGCTTTGAGACAGACCTTGTCAGAGGCTAATTATAACAAATGTTTGGAAATATTTGCTCCAGAATAACCTTTGGCTGTAAGATGGATCACTTGTGTGAGGCAGGTCCCCTGGCAGAGCCCTGGAGATCAAGTTCTGCTTCAGAACAATGTCTAAGATTCAATAATGGCACTGTGTACTAGGCTGACCAAGCATGGCAGATTCTGATTGATTTATTTTCCTCTTCAAGCCTTGCCTGTCACGATCAGCTAATTAAAAGTGCAGTAATCTGATATAATCTCTTTCCCAGTTGGTGCGACAGTTGGCTCTCTAACAGAAATAATTGATTTGTAAACTGCCAAACTTCAGACATTTAGACTTGCATTGTCTCCTCTAAACCATGTCTAACAGGCAAAATTTGTCTCCTGATGCATCAAATGACCCACACAACAAAATTAATTTAGCCTTCACTGCTATGGAGAATCAATAGAATAGAAATAGATAAATTTTAAAATGTAATAAAAGTCTGGAGGAAAAGCAAATAAACATGGATACAGTCTGTTTGTGCAAAGTCAGCAGTGTGTCACCACTTGACTCCCCTCAGTTTTTCTACTGCTGTTATTGAAGAGATAGGTACCTTTCCAATGTGATTGTCTTTACAAATTCAAATCACACTAATTTTTTTTCCTTTTTCAAATGTACTTCAGACCTCATGTAACACGTGTGGCTCTCAGGGGCTGGTGACCCAAACAATAGAATCCTTTTGCCAAGGAACAATAACAATAACCTTGGTTATTTTTTTCTTGCATTAAAGATTCTTCCTTAATATTAAGGATAGGATATCATTACTTAAGTATCCTTAATGTAGGCCAATACCTCCTTTTTTTGTAGGACACAGATATCTGAGTTAGAAGGGGTGAAAGTGTCATAGAAAGAACAGCACTGGAATAGATACTGAAATCGGTATACCACAGAAGTTCCTAGCAGAGATACCTGCTGCCTCCTGAAGTTCAGTTCTTAATTAATTAATAGACTCTGGATTCTGTGCACAGCAGTTATTTTTTGCCTCTTTATCTCCCATGCTTTTATTTTCCATGAGTAGTCTCTAGTTTTGTGTGTGATTTTGGTTAAAGTACTACAAGTACTACTTTAAATATAAATAAATTTTACAAATGAATTGGTTCACCTCCTAAGGGATTTTGAATCTGAGATTCACACCATTAAGTGGTTTAACTTTGTAGCTTTGAATGTCCAGCTAGCTCTTAAATGCATTAAAATGAGGGTAGCTGAAGCCTATGGATGGGTGTAAGTTGTTCAGATGGACAAAGCATATTTAATTAGATGTGTATTCTACTCTGCATCTAAATTCAGTTCTAGAAAATACTTCTGGTAAATATCTAAGAAATCTTCTCTAGATTTCCTCCAAAGATGTTTTCTGTCCCCAGATATCTAAAATCTTGAGTTCATATTTAGTCAATGACAAAACTAGAGGTTTCAAAGTTGCATTTGGTGCTTTCCCTCTTGTAGAGTTGGGCATCTACTTCAACTACAGATTTCATTTGGCCAAGTTTGTTTTTTTTTTTTCCCCAAATTCTCAACCACTCATCTTCATCCTGTTACCAGTGTGGGTAATTCCAAGCAGAGCAGGCTCCAGCCAGCCTCCTTTTATTGCCTTCTCACAGGTCTTGTCTCAATGCCTGCCTTGGACAGGGCTTGCCCTTCATTTCACCACCACAGTCCCAGCACTTCCCACTTCAGCCCAAGCACAGGTAGAGCAAATTCTCAGGAATTGTTTGGATCTTGAGAACTTTAATGCACAGTCTGGAGGTGCACCAGGCACACAGATGTGTGCATGTAGAAATGTGTGAGAGCAGGACATCAAAGCTCAGCAAAAATAACTGACAGCATTCATCAATACAGTAATTTTCCCATTTTTATATGTAGGCCATTATGATTTTGTATGAGGTACAAAAGTGATTTTTTTGTTTTTTTGCTTAAGTGGAAACATTAACTTATAAATCCCCTCTGTACTCAGATTTCTCTCTATTCTGTATCTGTGAGGTATATTATCTTTTGGACCAAATAAATTAGCACTTTGCCCCACCCTTAGAAATGTATATTAAACAATATTTCCATGTTTTCCTACAGCCAAAAGTTTTAAAAATCAAGATTTCTCTATATGTACCTGTGCAATAAAGTATCAAAATCTGAATCATGTTTTAAGAGAAATGAAAATGTATACTTACCTCTAAAAGGAAAGGGCATAAATTATCCCTAATTGTCATATATCCTTCTCATCTACAATGAGGAGGACAATATTATTTCCAGCATAGCCTAAATCATGTTCCTGAGTCAAGCCAAATGACATTGAGGAATTAATTACTGAGGCACTCAAAGTGACTACACAAAGATTTCCTGAAGGACTGGTATGGATTAATCAAGACATCTCAAGGTGTTACCCTTAATAGGATTTCCAAAGATTTGATCTATGAGTAAATTTTGAGCTCATGAATACCACGTGAGTCTGGGTGTATTTTCCCATTACAGCTGCTTTTCAAGTTGTAAGTGAGCATGAATGTCTGGTGGTAATTTTAAAGACCTACCATTTATTCAATAAATAGTGAAGTTTTTCACTCAGAAAGCTGAAATTACACTACCTAGAGATTTCTATATAGATATGTGCCATATATAATAGGACATGCTTTTCTGAGTGAAAGAACTGAATTGTATGAAGATTTAGTGCTCTGGAAAATTAATGTCTCTAACGTTGGTTATCAGTTTATTTGTTATGAGGCTACACATCTATTTGATCAAGATAGTTCAAATAAATAATCAGTGGGATATGTAATCTATGGGGATTCATTGAGCCCTGTGATAGAAATGAAAAAGAGAGATTTTAGAATCTTTGGTTTGGCTTCCTTTAGAGAAAGAGTATTCTGCTGCAAAATAAAAACGTTTTTCACATATAGGTATTACTGTGAAATTGACTTTAAGGAAGGACCTGAGAGTGTTAAGAAAATATTTCACTGACCAAAAGATACTGTGATAACTTGAAATCCAGTTCTACATCAAAAAATGATAAACTGTTCATAAATCTAAATGAACACATTAGAAGAAGAAATAAAGAGCAGCAGAATATGCCTGGTGTTTCATCCACACTTTAGATTGCTTTTTAAAGTAATTAAATTTTCAGAAATTATTTTTACATCTTTTGATCATAGGCATACATATACAATATGACTCGAGCATGATGTATAGATTTAACTGTGATAATTGTATTTTTACTGAGACAGAGGCCTCAGTCTTGCAAACACAATTTACTTTCAGGGCAAATAAAATGCTCGTCTTCATAAATCAAAACCTATAAAAACAAGCATTTATTTTGATTCATTTGAGACATGGTGTGAGTTTTGTGTGGGGTTCCTTTATCCCAAGTTATCATAACTTTACATCTCGTGGAAGAGGGATGAGTTTCAGCTCTTTTTGCAAACTGCTGATGTCCCACATTGCTTCAGGCATGTTTCAGTACCTAACAGCAGATTGACTTTATCTGAATTACTGATTCCTTGGCCTGGCAGCCACATTGGCCATAATATCCATCAGCTTAGGGCAGAATGAGTTTCCATTTTTAAGGCTCAGTTCATTCTGTGGGCTCAGAGTGTTCTAGAACTGTTTCTATGCCCCTTGCAAGTGGGGTCATCCAGGTGTGTGTGTGACCCACAGATGTGTCACCATCCAATGCCCACGGGGTGAGGTTTGACCCTGTGCATCTCTGTTAATGTGGCTCTCAGATTAACACTTAATCCTCAATTAATCCTTAGAATTACTTATGTCTAGCACCTTTACTGACTGTGACCAGAACTTGAAATTCAAGGTGTTCATCCCTGCAAAGATGAGCATTAGAAATCAGCAAAAATGATTGCAAATCAGAAACCTCGGCTTCTGGAGTCTGCAAGGAGTTGGGTTTTGTGAGGGAGTTGGCAATTTTGGAGGGACAGTCATGAAATCTGTCAGACAGCTGATCTGAATTAATAGAATTCCACTGAAAATAATACAGTAAAGATACTTTGTAATATTTGAGGGTCTAGAAACCTAGATGTGAATGTTTGCCTTTTGGATAACAAGAAATAAAGGGATAAATAGTTAAATATTTCCATATTTATAAATGTGTGTGCATGAAGATATAGACAGATCAAAACAGATTGTAGAAGCAAGTGTATATTCACACAATTAGAAAATAGCTGGAAGACAGTGTTTTAACATCCTCTTTTTTTTGACTTATACTTCCAACACCAAGCCTTACCCTCTGTAAAAGTAAAAAAGAAAATATTCTCTCATAAAGCCATGACTTTAAAATCTATCAATAAGTTCAAAAAGAGCAGCTTTGAACCATGCTGCTTTGTTTTTTTTCTTTCTTCAGGCATTGGGGAAACTGTCAAAACAAATAAACATGACACTTTTATAAAATACATACATTATAAAATACATAATGACATAACAAGTCTTGCACACACCCTAACCCAACACAGTATTCACATGGCCCTTCTTCAGAAAGAATAAAAAAAAGAAAAAAAAAAATGTCATTTATGATAAAGCAAAACCTCCTCTTGTCTCCCCAGACATTTCAAAATGGCTGAGAATAAAAAGTTCTGTCTGCACAGGGTGGTGCCTCCCTGCCATGAACAGCCCTGCTGACAAGAATTCCCCCCAGGATTTCTTACAGCAGCCTCAAAGGTGTCTCAGTTTCTCTGAAATAGCCAGCAAAGAGACTGTGTTGGTCTATGGGCACTCGGGTGCTTTTCCACATCCTCACCTCACCGGGATGCTCCAGCATCCCCAGCCAGCTGGAATTAGCATCCAGTTTGCACATAGTCAGTGCCCTTCCTGAGAATTGCTACTGCTGGTGTTTCAGGCTATGACAATGTGAAAATCAAACCCATCCTGAAGTGGTGAGGCCAGTTCCTGCTGTCTGTGCCACCTCCCTGGCCTGGAGCTGGTCAGAGGGACAGGGACAGCCCCACAGTGACCCATCCACACTCACATGAATATTAAAAAGGGCCAGCTGCCTTCTCCTGATCCTGTGATCTGGAGTCCGATAACATATAGCTAATATTAAGTAGTGAGAAAAAAAAACCCTTTCTCCCCTAGTTCACCCTCATTTTTTTAATTACACAGTTTTGAAAAGGTGTTGAAGAGGTGCTAATCTGAGCAATTATTGTTTATTGCGGACTATTGTTAAGTCAAGCACTGCAGAGAAGCAAAACGCTACCCAGTTATTCCCTATTGTTTTAACTCTTTCTTACTAAGAATTGTATTTATATTTCGAATACTATAAGCACAGACTATTTTCTATTTATTATAATAATTTCTTTTGGTATATTTTTGCTACATTTCAGGATGTTCTTTCTACACCATTGTTCCAGTAATCTCAGGTTTCAGTGAATGGGAGAGATCAGGCTAAGGTGTGCCCTGTGGGTGAGGTCCTGGGGTAGGACTCCAGCCTTGCACAATTATAAATCTTTTTCCTGAGCAGTTGTGGTTATAGCATATGGAGGAAATGAGATATAATAGTTTATGTCCTTAATTTGGGGAAGAGGTTTGCCAGTAGTGAGCTACTGCAGAGCACACATTACAGTTGAGGATCTGTTAGGATCTGCTTTTTCTAAAAAACCCAGATTAGTGGGGAAATTGGCAGGATTGAACCTGCAGCAGACCCAGTGATGGCGATGGGACACACCTGGGGGTGGGTGATGGCAATGGGACACACCTGGGGGTGGGTGATGGCAATGGGACACACCTGGGGATGGGATGGCCAGGCCAGCCTATATCTGCAGGAGCTGATGGTGCTGCTGGAGATGGAGGCAGGTCTGAATTTCTGCGAGGGAGGAGGAAAAGTAAGTTACTGGGAGTGGAGCTTGGGGGGAGATGTGAGGGGGCTTTAGCAGCTCAAATGTGAGCTAGGCTACTTCTCCTTACCTATAGGGATGTGTTATTTGCAGATATTTTCACGATAAGCAATAATTTAATGTAGGTAATTTCACATCTTAGTGGTATTTCTAGGGCTATGGGAGAAGGTCTGGAAATGTGAAGGGGCAGGTGCCTCTGTAGGACCTGTGGTCTGTCCTTCTGCAGCCACAGAGAGGAGCTTGGGCTTGGATTATTTGTCTTTTTTTTTTTTTTTGTTAGAACAAACTGTGAAAAGCGTAGCTTTAGGTTTTCATTGGCTGTTGAAAGCAAAAGACAGCCTTCATTTTATTATCTAAACTGTTGTCTTGGTTAATTGCTCAAATGAGCTCTTGTAACAAAACTGTGTTGTGAAAACTTGGTCACCTGTGCTCTTTGTGAGTTTGTGTGGGCAAACCCAGCAAAATGATATAGAAAAAGATTTTAATGAACTGGAATAAGCAGAAGTTTTGATTATATTTGTGTGGTTTAATGCTTTATTGTTCCTTTGCTTTTGAGAAATGGCTATCGATGAAAGGTTAGCACTGGGGTATCTCAGGAACGATCTCTAGGCAATTAATTTCACCTGGGGAAAAAGCAAACAATGAATAGTTTTAATTAAGATACTGTATTTGAAAGCAGACATTTTGCTGGCTTGTCTCAACTATATATTTCATCGCCTGGATCTTGTTGCTAAGCCATGATTGGGGGTCTGAAGGATTTGTTGGCGGCGTGTGATAATGGCAGCTGACACAGCTGATGTGCTTTCCGCCAGGTACTCCTGTAAGGAACCCCTGGAGTATTCTAGCACTCGAATAAGGAGCTGCTGAAGGATCAGTGTTGTGTACGGCCAGCTTCTTGAAGTTTTGTTATGTATATTTACCACTTAAGTGTCTGAAGTAGCAAACGATTACTATTCATTCTGTAGCTGGGTGAAGTTAACAGCGTGAATTTCTTCTGTGCACTGCTGTTTGATCCGAATTTGCTTCATCTCTTACAGCCGTTTGTAGGAAAAATTGGGCTAATTCACTCTGCGTTCGTAGGCAGGATGCCACCAGACTGGTTCTTCCCTAGACAGAGTTTATAGAGAGAGCCCTGATTTTCAGAAATCAGTAAAATTTTTACAGAGCTTTCTTTTTTCTTCCAAGATTGTAATGGGGATGGTAGTCTATGGATTTGGGGCATAGTGCAGGCAGGTTTAAACCACAAACTTATTTGATTCCAGCTGTGCTGAGTCCAGTGGAACTGTTCCACACAGTGCCCTTGAGGTGATGGACAGGTTGTCACAAATAATTGAGGATTTTTCCCTTTGGAAGTTCTGTGAGCCAAGAGTCGAACGTAACTTGAGTGTTTAGCCCTGTCCTTTGGTATGGACAATGCATTCCAAGAAAAGTGTTTTCATTCAGTGTATCTGCTGCTTCTGTCAGATATTCCCCGTGTGTGTGTCCTGTTGGATGTGTGAAGGTATTGGCTTGGTGTTTGCCTTCAGTGAGATCTGATCTGGTTATTCCTGAACTCGTGCTGAGGTGTCACTTGCTCAGTTTCCCAACAAGTTGCCGTTTTTCAGTTTAAAAAGCCTGAAATTCTTATTGTGGTTTCTTCAATAGAAATTGCAGGGAAATAGAATGTGTTCTGTAAAAAACATAACTGGGAAAATAAAGTTGGCTTGTTAGAATCTCTGCTTAAAATGAAATGGTGCCAACAAAGCAGAATTCTGTGGCAGCTCTAGGATAATGTAACCTTGTGGAGGGTTGAACAGGAGAGAAAAAGCTGTAAAATTCGTGTTTTAATACATTCTGGTGATTCAAGGTCAAACCATTTTGATTTGGGTCATTTGTTATAGCAGCACCAACAATGATGATACTTTTACTTCTTACACTTCAGAAATCTATAGTACTGAAATGCATTTATTTATGTAAATCTTTGCAAATAAAAAGTGAAACAAGTGTTAGATATCAGTGCCTCGTGGTTCTCAACTTAATGTGTGAAGGGGCAAGAGGCTGTTGCTTTTGTTGTTGTTTTAAATCTGAGATATGAGTTTTTGAAATTGCCAAGGAATATACTTTGCTCTTTTCTGCCTTTATTTTCCCCCTAGAGGATATAAGTTTTTGTTCCATGTTCAAAGTTATCTTTCTGAATTATGAATGTCTGTTGTTTACATAGCTCTCCCTTGCTGAAAGACACCGATCTGCTGCTGGAATGTTCTAAAATAACCTTCTCCCAATTTCTGTGTTAATCAGCTTTTCTTCACAGTAGAGCATTTAGCAGTATCAAATAATAGTTTCAGACAAGCTTTCACACTAAAAATCCCCTGTTCTGAACTATTAATTAGTAACTTTAAAGTTTCATTTGTTTTTTACCTTATATATTCTATTTGTGGTAGTATGACACGATGTTTAACACAATTATGCACTTCTGAATATTTTAAGAACAAAAAAATTATATGGCTGCTGTTAAGAAATAATTATTTAATTTACATATTTGGATCTCTTTGGGAAAATGGGGTGATTTAAAAAGGTTTAATTTCATTGTAATCATGATTTTCTAATGCAAACCCCAAACAGACTCAAATGTAGGCACAAGTGATACTAGACTACAATGCTCTGGATTTCTTCATTGTGTCATTGTTGATTACATATCTTTTAGTAAATCTGAGTTTCTTTAGCCTTGTATAAGTAGTTCAGATCCACATCTACTTGTAAATTGTTTCTCTCTGATTCGTGATGGATTCAGTCAACTTCAAGTTATTTAAACCTCAAATTTTAAGCAATGCTAAGTGAAATGTTGGCCCCTGCTTATCTCAGTGTTTTTGTTTGTGTAAATACTCAGCTGAGGCTTCTATCTGGATTTTTGCTGGAGTTTGTCAGAAGGAATAGAAGGAAGGTTTTAGCTTAAGATGTGTTTGGAATAGGGGAAGAGACTGAAAGTAGCTGCAGCTAATAATTTTTCTTCAGAAAAGCTTAATTTTGGTCTGGGAACATGACTTAATCTCACTCTTGATAGCATTGCTCCTGGGAATTCAAAACTTGATGAGAAAGGTATTATCCATAGTGCTGTGGGCCAGAAAGAGGGAAATCTCTGACTCCATCAAAAGGCAATTCTAACATTGTAAAGGAAAATGCTATGACAAAAAGCAAAGTTTGAGGATTAAATTTATATAATTATGGAGTGTAACAATGCAGAACACAGTAATTTCTTTGGCTGCTGACTGTATTGTCTGAGTCTTTGTCATACCAAAGTCCTTTTTTTGCACCTAGCAAAGAACTGTTCATGGCAGACAGGGAACAAATTGCTGCTTTCACAAGCTTAAAACTTGTGAAGTCATTATATGAAGAAAGTTCTTGCTAGAAGAACATGTAAAATTGCTGTGTGAGTGAGATATATAGTACTTTTATTATATGAATTAGGATTGTATTAATGTTAATTTTGGCTGATGTAGAATGATTCAAATTGTTGAAAGCAGCTCTTCAGTCTTGGAGTGTTTATCTCTGGGTGTCATTATCTCAAAGCTGAGAGACTGCCTATCATGGGGATTTCACAAATGGCCACTGTCATTTGATAATCAAGCATACCATTAATTTTTTAAATATGATAGCTGACAATTACTTAAATATATAGTGGAAAAAAACATTTCACATTAAATTTTCTTTTGGCTTTTCTTTTTGTTGGATGACAGAAGTTTTAATATGCTGCAAAGTTTTAATCATTTCAAAACATTCATAAGCAGAATCACTCCAGAATAAATTTGGTAACTTGATAAGGAAATTTTAGTTGTGGTTTGAGTTTATCACTTTGAGAGGTGGAGCACTTCCGTGGCTCCTAGGTTTTTACACTGTGAGTAATTGTGCTTTTCATCTTTATTAAAAATGGAGAGGGCACCAGAATCAACAAATTTGTTGAATCAGAGTTGTTTTTGTTTTTTTTTGGTCAGTGCCCAAAAGCTCTTTTGTGAACTAAGATGCTGATCTACAATGTACTTTAGTCTAACAAAACTTGGATTAGCTAGGAGTTCTTAAACCTTGTTTTCTTTCTTTGGTGAAATAAAAAATAAAATTGGCAATAGTTAGTGTAGGTAGTTGTCTCCAGCATTTGAGTTTTGTACCATTTTATACCACAGGAACAGAAATTAAAACTAGCTTTTTCTGGAAGGTGGGCTCAAGGCAGTTTCAGTATCCAGCCTTACTTTGTATCTTAGTGAGGGGGTGCAGTGATTCCAGTGCAAGTGATTTCTGTGGACTAATTAGCTGCATTTTATCTTCCTGGTCCAAAACCAACTTGGTGCCACAATGATGGTGTGCATGAACCTACCATATGAATAGTAAGCATCATTTTAGAAAGTAAAAAAACTTCACTTAACTCTCGACATGAACCAAGCAAACAAGCTCCCAGTCACAAAAGAGACGAAAGAGTAATAAAAATCTGACATTGTGTTGGTGGCTGTCTGCATTATTTTTGATTCAGACATGCTGTAATGATCTTTCACATTGTTTTTCAGTCTGTAACAGTTTAATTTTTATAGTGCTTGCCCTTGTTCTCTTCTCTTCTCGCCAATACTGTGATTTCAGTTAATAGTTAAGTCATTTATTTTTTTGCTCACCTGCTATCTCACAATGTCTAAAGATAATTTGTGCATATTCACAGTGAATTGCCTGAAAAAAAATGTATTGACTACAAAGGAGAGCTTTCTTTTGTCTAAATAGCAAGCTTCAATGCAGGCTTTCAATTGAAGTTACTGTGAAGATACCATTGACTGCTCAAACTTGTAATTTTCCCTTAGTCGTTTTGTGAAAGAGCTGATACAGGACTAAAAGCACCCCAGTCCTATTTATTACTGTGTGCTGACTTCCAGCTGGTTTTTCTGTGCTACTGGTCTATTCATTTTTACAACTGCCTTAGGAGCCCACGTAGCCACTTAGATGCTGGAATTTGGCTCAGCCTGATGTGACCTTTGTGCAGCATTCTGCGTTTTGCATGAAATCCTTTCTCTTCACTCTTTTGGTCTGGAAACCCCTTATATGCTTTAGACTTCCTCTGTTATTTACCTCATAATTCTATGTTTCAGGACTGAGTAGCAATTTTAATCACAGCATCATAAAATGGCTTGGGTTGGAAGGGACTTTAAGGATCAGGTAGTTCCAACCCCCTGCCGTGGGGTAGCAATTAATCTGGGAAGGTTTTCTGTGCCAGACTTTTTGCATGGAGAGTAACCTTAAGGAGAATTTCTCCTTTCTACTTGTTCCTTTTGAGTTTCATCTTCATTTTTCAAAATATTAGTGACCTGATAACTGAGAGGTAGCAGGAATAACTAATTTTATTTTGTAACTGTTTTGAACACTTTTTCTGTTGTAGTCAATTTGTCTGTGACAAATATGATGCCATTGTCTTGGTCCTTTACCATTGCTCTGATTTTGATAGGTGGGTTTGGGTTTTTTGGTTTTGTTCTGTTTGTTATTTTTATTTACATTTCCCCCCAATGTCCTGTATGCACCCTTAGGGGAAGGGACATTTCCTTAATATGGTTAATAACATGTAACACTATGGAGCGTGATACAGAACTGACTCTACTTTAGATAATGGATAAAAATGAAAGATGTGGTTTTGTACCTGATTTGTGAGGCTGTGCAGAAAATGTGAATGAAATGTCAGTGCCAGCCCCACTGTGCATGATGTGAGTCATGCAGCCCTACTGAAAAGCAGGAATTCAGGGTCTGAAGAAAGAACTAAAATTTGTAAGCATGGGGGGTTTACCAAACTAGGAGAGGAGAATAAGATGTCAGTTTTTTTGTCCCATTCATAGCAATGGTATTACTTGCTCATGAAGTTAAGTTTTTTCCCCTTCAAAGGGCCACTGAAATGTACTAGCACATTATATTCAGAGTTCAGTCTTGATTTTGATCCTGATCAAAGGGATACACTTCAAGTATTTTGACATGTAATCCTTTTTCCTGACTTTGATCATTTCAGATTGAGGTACAAGTAACTGTTTCTACTACCTATGTTAGCCAAGAATGAAAAGCATCTTATCTGCAGATAATGGATGCTGCTGCTTGGAACTTCATTCCCAAGATATAAAATTTCTGATGAGGTGGTATCATTAGACAGGTCATTATGAACTTTTTCTTCTTGTGCCATAAAACAGAACTGGTGTTTACCGGGGCTGATATCCTGCACAGTAAACTGTGAAAGAGGAATTTATGGAGAAAGCAGAAACCACTTAATGTTACTTGGTGGTATTTAGTGCTCTAGACAGACTCCAGAAATGAGTGAGCAGAGGTGGGAGCCAAGAGGGTTCTAAACCATCTGTCCTGGTGCTGATGTGCTGTTGCCACCAGGTTACTCGAGAAGAAAATTGATACAGCTGTGCCGATATGTTGGCCCCCAAGCTATAAGGGCTAAACTGTTACCCAAAATACTTATTTGATGTATCACTTTATAAATTTAGGAGCAATAAATGCTGGGGAAAGACATTTCCTGGCTTTGTTTCTCTCTTTTTAGTGTGTCTTTAAAAATTCAGAAGAGCTGATTTATACACGTTTGTCAAGAAATGTGGTAGTACAATTTTATAGCCATCAAATAGCATCTGTTTCATCAGAATGTTTGTTTTAATTTTATCTTGCCCTGAATTTCTTCACCTTCCTTGGACAATGTTATTAAGCCTCTATTAGGAAGCAACTCCTTCAGTGAGGAGCTTGTATTTTTTTCAAAGAAATGTAGGAGTGTGTGGAGAAGGATTAAGTTGTCAAAACTAAGGAATCCCCCACTATTCAAAATTCAATCTCAGCTGTGAGCCAGTGCCTTCAGCTGCTCATCTCTGTTTTTCTGTTGGCCTTACTCTTGGCCAAATGATGGAAAATGATGGCATTTTTCCTTTGTCTGCCATCAGCTTTTCCTACCCACTGCTCTTCCTTGGCCTCTCTCTTTTTCCCTGATCAAGCCCTGCTCTTCCTCCGGAACTGGATCTCCTGGGAGGGAGATGCTAAGGAGAAAATTTCCTCACCTGCACTCTTGCTAATGAATGTCACTTGAGCCGATGGGAGGGACACTAGTGGCAATGGATCACTGTCAGTGTGGGTGAAAAGCGTCTGGCAAAGCTGGAATAGCTGCCTGGTGCCTGTGCCCCTCTCGTGGGTTACATCTCAGTTTTGCTCCTGCTCCAGGATGGGAGCTGAAAGAGCTCACAATGGCTTTGTGGAGCACATCAGTCCCTGCATAATGCACATAGTGCTTTTCAGGGTTTTGTGGGACTGGGGCTGTTATTTTTGTGTTTTATGGATGGCAGGACTGAAAAAGAAACAAGTGCCAGCAGGTAATTTTGTTTCCCAAATAGTCCAAGTGTGAAATGTGTGGGCTCCATTTATCATCCCAGCTGAGTCTCTTTGGAGACTGACCTGCTTGCGTTTGCCCATTTTGATTTTTTTGTTTGTTTTCCTTGACTAAATGTTGGAACAAACATTGGTGAATCTGCATTTCTAAGCATGCAAAAATGATAGATTGCTTTATTTGTTCAAGAAACTCTTTTGTAGGAATGTTTTAATTGTAATTAATAAGGGGAGGGGGGAGGAGGGCTGTAATTTGTTGCAGACATCCTTTGTAGGCAAAAATTGCATTGATACCAACCACAAAGGCAATATATGTGAAAAACAACTTTGTAATTTTAGAGGACAGCAATTATGTGATTTATTTTTACATACAGCTATATTAAAGGCCCATCCTTCTTGTTTCAGAGGTTGTTTGTTTTAGAAGACTGCAAACTCTAAATCCTGAGATGAACTTGCCTCAGGTTTACTCTATCACTAACAAGGTATAGGAAAAACACAGCCTTTGGTACAGTTTGAGGATCCTCAGTGCTTTGGCAGATCAGATGATTTATTAGATATATCAGATGATATATTTCTGCTTTGGCAGATCAGATTTCTGGTCACCCTTTGCTGAGCAGCTATTTGGGGGCTCTTAACCACGGTGGAATTTCCTTTCCTCCAACCTCCTTGGTGTCACTTCAGCCACCACCATGCAGCTGCACTTGCTGCTTCCTAAATGGAGGCAGAAGACAGTACTTTAATACCTTCCTTTCATGTGGTTTCTCCTTTCTTTCGAGAGCCTCTTGGAGAGAAAACAGAACAGACAATGCTTATCTTCAAGTCTGATCTTTTTGGTATTTGTGGCAAATGCAAACCTGAGTGAGCCTGCCTTTGGAAAGGTACCTTGGTGAATACCAAGAATTTTTTCTAGATGCTTTCAAGAGGTAACTAATTCTTTAATTTGTCTCAAATAAAAATTTAAGTGCTTTGTTTCGCTGCTTAAACCTATGTGACCTTCTGCAATATTACATGTGTTAAACAGTCTGGCACTTAAAAGCTGTTACCTGACACTACAGGAGAATTTCAGTATCCTTAAAATAGCCCAAGGAAGGAGATGATTTAATTCCTTTGACCTGCAACATTTCAGTGGTATTTTCTGTTTTGCAGAAGCAGTGATCCATTCCTTCAAAGCTGTCTGTGGCAACTTGTGCATGCAAGGGTGGAAAGGATGGGCTGTGATGAGTGCCATAAAACTGGAGGGAGCAGAGAGAGATGCCTGAAAAATTCAAAGTGCTTTATTAATCCCCCTTTCCATAATTTCTGGGAGGGAAAAGCAGCTCTTTCAAGCTTGGCTAGGCTTGGAATTAGCTGCTGGTTTCCTTTCATTGTGTGCACACCTTCATGGTATTGCTGCTGGCTTGTGAGGAGCTGCAGCTCCTGAGCAGCTAGGCTATTCCTGATGCAGAGGGCATCATTTCATCTCACCTTTACAGATATATTGCTTTGACTTTGGCAGATGAGAGGAAGGTCTCAATGTTACCTCTAATTAGCCATTTTTGTTGTTGTTCTTGTTTTCTCTAGTAAAAATTGTTTCATGTCAGCTGCAACTTGCTTTGAATGCCTCCATGTCATTGCTCAAGAAACTAAAGTTGGGGGGATGTGTTTGGTTTTTGTAAATTTTAATTTGCTTTTATGAAAAAAGAAATTTATGGAAAAAATATCTTTACAACTTATTCTCAGTGTATATGAGAATACCTTAGGCTTTTGGAAGACCTGACTCATAGCTATCTAAATGTAGCAAGGATGTAGCTTGAAGTGGAGGCTGAAGGTTTTTCTAAGCATTTCTCAGTTTTGCATAATAACAGTAAAATAAGCTTATTTATGTTGGTGTATGAAGCATTTGATCACCTTTATTCATAGCAACACCAGAGAGATTTCAATGCACTTGACATATCAGTGTCTCTGAAGGAGTTGGGGCACATTCCAAAATATTCTTGAGGAATGTTTGGTTAAAAAAAATCCTTTCCCAACTCTTTCATAGCTATCAAAATTTTCAGTTTAAGGATGACAACTTAAACATTTGGATCCCTTTTGAAAAGGGGAAGGGAACCTATTAAGGTCCACAAGCTGCTGCTAACCTCCACCTGTTTTGTTCTATTCCCTTTCCCACAAAGCAAAATTACTTCATAAAATGTGGAGTTCTGTTGCCAGAGATCAGGTATCAGCTCATTCAGGCTCTCATACACAGGTGATGGTTATTCCCTGAGCTCTGGGGTGGTTCCTTTCTGCCAGAATGCAGTACAGGTACAGACTCTGCCTTGTTTCCTGCACCTTGAGCTCATGGGCATCAGTGTTTTGCCAGAGCTAGCTTTGTACTGAGGATAAATCTCGCTTTTGCTGACTGAAGTTAAAGGGTTATATGCCCAACATTTAGTGCAAGTGACGAATTTTGTCTTTTAAGATCCCTCAGTTTGGGTTTCACTGTGACACAAAGATTTGTTCATTGTTTGCTCCTTTTGCAGCTGGCATCCTTTGTACTGCAAAATGAGTCAACACATTTCTGCATCTTTTGGTGTTGCAAAGAAAAATGTCTGTTAATGAAAGCAGACTTAAAAGTCTCTGAAGAGGTTTATTTCTATGATACTTAGTCTGTCCTGTAGAAAGCATAAGCCTTTAAAATTGATTACCCTGAATATTTCTGTTAATAAAATAAGGAATAAAAACCATAAGCAATATTATAGTTATGACCAGCTTTTTAAAGGTGTATCTTGCTAAGTATAGTGAAGGAAATGGCTCAGATTCCCTTCTCTCCATTTCACTGAAGTGCTGGCTGCTGTTTGAGGAGCTACCATGAAGTGATGGGTTTGAAGGTAGGAGATGAAAGCAAGGGACAGAATCAAGCCCCAGCTCTGCCATGTGTGTCAGCATTCCTCAGGGCTCCTTGGATGGATGTCTGAGAGCCCAGCCTGCTGCACATCACTCTGCTGGAATGGGCCAATGAAGGAACATTTCTGGAGGAATAAGGGACCATGTAGCTGTGCTCAGGTTTATGCCTGTCGCTGCTCAGGCTGATGTATTTCCCAGGGGAGCACGCAGGTGTTGGTGTCCTGAAGAAAAAAGGTAACTGGCAATGCTGCCATGATCAGTATTCCCTTGTTAGGTGCTTACAAGAGCAGCAGTATTTTCCAGAGTGGCAGATCTGTACCACATAGTTTGAAATTGTAAATTATAGATACTGTGACATGTCACAGCTGCTGCAGTCAGTTTTTGCAGTTGTGTCTGCTTTGCATTGTTAAGAAAAGTTTTTTGCCCTTTCACACAGAGTTGGGTGTTGCTTTTGCATGCAAAACACTTACCTATTGTAACAGAAAAACTGCTTTTCTTAAATTACCAGCTACTCTTCCTATCATTACCATATGACAGATCTTGAGCTGTATCAGGCTCAATCCCAAATATAACTTCATGTTTGCTTTAAAATCAAGAAAGATCTAAAGGAATAATGTTAGATGTTATATTTAAATGGATTAAGGATCTCCATCTCTACTGAAAACATCATGCTGATCCCTTTTGCTTGCTTTTACATTTTTAATGCCTATATTAATATTGCTGTGCTGTAACTTTGAAAAGATAGAGGACTTAAAATGTCAAGCAATTGAGGCAATATTCTTAAAAATAATGCTTAGAAGGGTACTTGACCACTTCTGTCATTCTAAGGAGAGATGTTGGAAAAACTAGTCTATGACAAAACAAAAGACTAAATTTTTTTTGTCTGTGGATATGTCACCCCGTTATTCTGTCTGGCTGCATGCAATATATGTTGTTCATTCACGTGGGATTTTTTAGTGGGGTTGGCTTTTTTTGCAAAGTGATTCCTGAACTATCACTGAGTAATTTACAGAAACAGGGCTATTTTGAAAAAGAAATCACTTTGTTTTAGCTGGACTTTTTCTTCTTTTTTTCCTTCTGTTAGTGATTGACATGGTATTTCACAGGATATATGAGGACCTGAGCACCATATTCACCAGAAAAGTTGATAAATAATTCCTTCATCAGTTGGGTGCACTTTAGGGAGGTACTTCAGAAAAGCTGTCACTGGTACTGGTGGAAACTACAGTTAGATCTATTGGCAATGCCAGTGAAAAGATAAATTGAAAAAGGTTGATGAGAAGAATATGATGCCATTTTGTGCTGTAGAATTAAAACACACTCAGAACATCAATATTTTCCAATGTCTTTTCACCATTGCCACCACTGGGAGATGTGCTGCTGGGTCCACAAATTTCAGATTTGTGTCTGGTTTGGATTTTTTTGGTGGGGTTTTTCACTTGTACTTGGAGACAGATGTCACTGGAAAGAGAGGTTTATGATGCTCCCTTCAGAGGAGCTGGGCTCCAGCAGGGTTGCTGCACTGAGGTTTCACAGGTGCAGAACACAAGGTCCAGAGCCACAGCACCCCATGAGCTGCACTACAGCCACACCCAGTCTGGCTCTGCCCTCTCTTGTCCAACAATCGTTGCTCTATAGCTGGGTAAATAGATTCCCCCCCCCCCAGGCTTGGCCAGGTCAAAAAGGTTCACTTCCATTTTGAATGCAGGAATTTGACTCTGCTTCCCAAAGCTGGCAAATATTTCTGTATTTTATTACAAAGCTGTCAAGATGGAAGGAAGGCATTTTGTTGTTATGGTTTGATAGTCTGCATTCTGTCCTTGGTGTAGGAAAGAAGGGCTGCTGGAGGTCAGAGTCAACTGATTTAGCAAGAGATGCTAAAATGGCATTGGAAACAGAATAAGAATATGCTGTCTTTTGGCATAATGTCAGTCAGTCCAGATTTTACAGGGTTCAAAGAAATGTTATTAGAGATCAGCAACTTTTTTTTTCCTTAAAGCAATTATTTCCAGAAATTGAGAGACCTTGTAGTCCTGATGTGATTGAAGAAAGAAATTATCTGAACACTGAGAAAATACACTGGCATCTTCTAGTGCACTCTACAAGCTTTTGCACAATTATAATAAGGTAAAAGCCTCAGGTCAAGCATAGCTTTGCAAAGCATTAAGCTAAACACATATGTATTTGCCTGTTTTTGACTGGAGGATTAGTGATTTGTTGCTTTGTGAAACTCTACCCTGAGCTCTTAATTAAGCTTTCCAGGCACAAGTGCACTTCAGGTGATCCAGATGACCTTTAAAGGGCCTGCAGCAGATGGTGCAAAGTCTGTATTCCGTGCACTATTCTGCTGTTTTGTCTGTTAAATAAGTATCTAATTACTCCCAGTCTTATCTTATTTCAACACAGTGTCACTAAATTACTTACATGGCTGTAAGTAAGGTAATCCGTTGCCAATCCGATAAGCTTTCAGCTTGACTTTTTGGGAAGTAAACTTGCACCTGATGAGAATCTTCTTTCAAGCAGACAAGAGCATCTTCTAGTACTTTTCCAGAGGCTCTTAACAAGATCATTCCCTGTCTTTCCCACATAGCTTTTCTTTAGCTATTCTAAATAAATTACTGTCACAAATTTGGAGTGTGTTTTTTCTACCTAAAATTTCTTTCTTGGGGGTGAAATGGATTCTATTTGTGATGTTTTGCATTGTGATGGGCAAGAAGAGGTGAGCACTTCTGAAATCAAAGTGTCAACTCTTTGCATTTGTGGGCACCACACCATTAGTCTGTTTTTTTTTTTTTTTGGAGCTGCCCAAAGGCAGGTGGTTGAGGCAATTTCTTCAATATTGTCTTGGTGAGATTTAAGGTGTGAAAACAGGCAGGTTATTTCTGGAGAGAGATTTTTTTTCCTCATTATGGCTTTCAGTCTCACTAATTCTGAGGCGGTATGTGAAAAGCTTGGCAATATTGGGGAGGCTCTCCCTCATCCCAGCCTTCCTGCAATCATCCTCTCTGCCTGGCCAATGTGTGTCATTGAAGAAAAAAACAAAAAAATGCATTGCTCATGTGCAGTCATGTATTGAAAAAAGGGGAGATGTCCTGTGATTTAAGAACACCACAATTTCTGGTCTCCAAATAGTATTTGCTCTCTAGTTCTGTCTTCAAAATGTATTCTGGCTGTCACTGTCCTGAGCCCCTGTGCAAGCTGCTGGTCCTGCAGAAATCAGTGGAGGTCTGCAGGCGTGGGTTACACTGAGCTCAGGGCAGGATGAGGTTCTGTAAAATTGCCCACACACCTTTACCTCAGTTGCTTTTCTACAGCCACAGTATTGAGTGGAAAAGATCTGGGAGAAGCATATCCATCTCAGTACTCCATGGGTGTTGTATTTTTTATGTAATTAATATGCTTCATAATTGCAAGATACTAGCTGGTTTGATATAGATTAGTCAGCAGGTCTTAAGGCCAGTAAATATAGGTTTTTTTTGTTGGTGGTTTTTTTTTTTGCTTTGCTGTCTTCCTTTTTTTTATTGAATGAACTTGTTTCAACAGAAACAGCCACTCAATTAAAATGGTGTGAAAGGCACCAGCCACAACTCAAGATGAGCTCTGACAGACGTGCTGGGCTGAGCATCTCTGCATCTCTTGCTCTTCTGGGCAGTCCCCCTCTGCTTCTGCACAGCAGAGTCATTTCTCCCATGGTTTCCACCCTGAGCAACAGGAGCTGATCTGTTTTGTTTGAATGTAAGGTTCAGGTTCAGACCAGTGTCATTGGGGATGTCGAATGAGATAAAATAATGCTGCCTTTTCTCCTTGGAACTATATAGATGTAGCCAGTGAAGGGAAACGTCTCTTGTTCCTGTAGTTTTTAGTCATTGTCCTTAATCAAATTCTCAGAACAAAACACAGGAAAAGCCAAGCTCACAGTCAGCCTAACAACCTCTTTGACTTTAGTCTCTGAGTTCCCATAAATAGTTTACAAACTAATTGTCTTTAAAAGAGAAAACCCTGTTACTAAGGGCAAGATGTTGAATGCTTTTCTGGTAAATATGCAATTTAATCTAATAGCACTGTTCCTAGCTGTTAATATCCATGGATGACCTGTTTGGCATGAGCTTCTGAGACCAGAGCTGTCCTATTAACCTGCCAGGATATCTGTTAGACTCATTTTGAGAGCCATTTGGAAGAGCTTGAAGGAGATCATTGTAAACATCATAGTAGGATGCCAAGGAAATATTACCAGGAGCATACTTGCTTTTTTTTTATTTTGTGATCAATTGTTAAAAAGGTCATTTATGTTTTTGCATTAGAAATCATACCAAGCTAAATAACAACATTTTGCCTCCCAGTTGGTAATTTCTGTAAAGCTGGATAAAAGCTTCAGCTGCAGATCTGGAGTTTTATCTCATTCTGTGGGTTGAAAATCCTGAAGTATTTTCTTTTTTCTCCCCTCAAATATTATCCTTTCCTGACTTTGTGTGTCTGCTGTGGCTCTCCATTTCCATGGTCACTCTTTTTCATGCTATTTTGCCCTTGTACTTTATCTATCATGCTCAATACCTACCAGATAGAGATATTTCTCTCATCCCCTCCCCTACCTTGCTGAAGTTGACCTGTTTTTAATACCTGTGAAATAATTAGATTCTATTGTTCAAAGAGATGTTATGTTATTGTGTACAGAGATAATTTTCAGAGCTTGAACTGAAGCAAATGTATAATTTAATTTTCTATTTAGGATTGCCACTACAGGGTGTTAAATTGCTGCTGCTGTAAGTGGAGCTGCACCAAATGTAGTAATGAATTTAACAGCCATATATGCACTATAGTAAACTATAACAAGTCAATTTAGGATTTTGTCTCAGGAAACACTGAGTGGTTTTATTAAAAAGCATTCACAATTCACAGCTGCAGACTATCCTGTCTTTATGTATGAATCCAAGAATTAGTTAAGTGCTTATACATGAGTTTAGGGACTTACTGGCAACTGTAAGAACTTGCTCTTTTATTTCTGCAGTAAAACTCCAGAGCAAAGTAGCTTTTTTTGCTCTGAAATATTTTCCAACTGTGGAAGCAGCATGACTTCAAAATGTTACTTGCTCAGGTGTTTCTTTCAGGCAATGCACACTGGAATGATCACTATGTATATTTGTCAATGGGCCTTTAATTTTTTTTCTAGTTCTCTTAGGCTTTGAGCAAAAGTTAGAATATATGAGTACTTAACTCATTTGTTCATGGCTTCTCTAGAGAATCACTAAATAAATGAAAGAAATATGCATGAATTGAAATTGAAGAGTCTGTATGATCCTAAAAAGAAGTCCACCATAAACTGAAAATTGTGGGAAAAGCCTTGTGCTTCTCAGCAGAAGCAATATTTTAGACTTCTAGATGATTTTGGATTTTTTTTAGGTCAAGTTTTGTATTCACAATTCCTGTGTTAGACCATCTTGATACTTTCATATATCTGAGCTCTTTGTCAGCGATCACATAGTGATTATTTCATAAATGAACTGAAATATAGTTGTAGGCACATCCAAACCATAGCCTTAGTCACAAATACCAGTACCCATTTCACAGGGTAAGAATGGACATATACTTTAAATAGTATGTGTCCACAATGACACAGAACTTATAATTTGGGAATAACAGAAATAACAGAACTTGTGCTTTTTGGTACAAACCAAGCCTTTAATTTTTAGCTCTCTAAGCTTAGCAAAAGGTAAGGGATCAGTATCAGAATTTTTACAGAAGAATCCTTGTGACTTGGAGTATGCTTGGCATTATGATTTATGTTTTTTGCACTATGCTTTTCACCCTTGTTGTGCAGAAAGGAGTAGCTCTAATGTGCTCAGAGAGAATTCCCAGGTGCAAACCCCATTTGTCTGTCACTCCTGTTCCCACAATTCACAACAATCACAATTACTAGGTTATCAGTTCTTTTAAGAGGAGAAGATGTCACATATTCTTTTTCTAGCATTGACTTCATAACCAATGTGAAAATCTCATTTAGTAGAGTGAGGGAACTGACCAGCCCAAAAGGTTTTTATAGCTTTACCAAATTCCACTGCTCTTGTAGGGACAGCTAATGCTAAGTGATTCTTGCTGACAATGACAGGCCACTTTAGCCAAAAACATGGGGATTACCTGAATACCATCAAAGTCATTGTAAGGTATTCCCGTGTTAGGAACAACATTTTGGCTGCAAAAATTTTACAGGTTTTAGTGAAAAGTGTGTTCTATAACAAAAAGAAGGGTAAGGTCTAGATTTCCTTCTGAGATAAAAGATTAGTTAACTCCTCTGGTTTATACTGGTGCAGGTACTGTAATAGCTTAGAGCAGCAGTAGAATGCAATAAGGTCTAAGTGAAGTTTATCAAAGACTGGGGTAGCTCTTTTTTTTTTTGTCTGGGGCACTTTTTGAGCTTGGCCACACTTCACAGGGAGGCTGAAGCCCTCAGAAGGCTCAGCCAGGAGAAAAGGCTGAGAAATCACACAGGTTTTCATGCTTCCTTACTGTTTTCTGTGCCAGTGGTCACGATTGTCTCCTCTGCCACCTTGGGCAGGTCCTGGGGCTGCCTGTGTGCTTCTGCAGCATCCTCAGGAATGTTCAAGTGTAACAGTCTGTCTTCTTCAGGTTTCTTCTTAAAATGAGAACATTTAAGGTTCCACCAAGGAGGTGGATGGTCAGTGAGAGAATGTGAGTTAATTTGAAAGATTCTTCACGGGTGTTAAGCTGTACATTTGCTCTTTAATTGATTTCTTCCTTATCTTAGCTCCATGGACAAAGCCATCTTAGTAAAAACTTTAAAGAGTTTCCCATCAAGGTGTCACTTAACAGGCTGCTTTTTCAGAGAAGAGAAAAGTAGTTTGTCTGTCCTTTACTGTGACTGCTTGCAGAGGACAAGATTAATGTGCTTTTCATGTTCAGTCATGACAGGGGAAATGGTTCTTTGCTATTTCTTGATAACTCCACTCATGATTCCTTCCCACTCAATCCTAAGATATTTGTTTACAGAAGGCAGAAGAGAGAGATAGGAGTTTTGTAAATGCTCTTTGATAGTTGTACAGAAGTACTGAATTTATGGTGAAGTTGCAATGGGTTTTTTAAGTGTTAAAAGTTAATTTCCGCATATTTTCTAAATGTACAAAAAGAGATGTTCTGGTACAGCCTGTACTTTGCAGTCCTCAATTAAAAAAAATTAAAATATGTAGGTTATACAGCGTAACATTCTTCTTATGGAAATGATGGAATACCTGGAAGGGTGGCAAGAAGCATCCTGCTAGGCACAAAATCAAATTTCTATATGGAAAATCAAATTTTCATTTGGTTTATCTATGGGATTTGCTGAACTTTCTGATATAATAATTTAAAAAACAAGGCAAACGCTTTAAAACTCCCATGTTTGTACTTTGCTTGTGGTGAGAGTGCTATCTGTACCTTGATGGTGTCAGAAGTGGAAGAGGCTCATTCTTCCCTCTGTCACATGCATGGAGGGAGATGATGCCTCAAGAACTGCTAGATCAGAACAAGGGAGAGGATTCCTGAGCTCTGAGGTGCACAGAGCACACTGAGCTTTCTCTCCCAGGCTCACCTTGTGCTGGGGTTTGCTCAGAGAGACAGGAAAGCTCTGCAGATGGCTGCACTTCCATGGATACTGAAGTACTGCTGCAAAAGGCACACTAATTATAATTTTTTTCATGCAAGTGTCTGTATTATGGAGATCACCCTCACCCAAAAGCTGTTCCCATCAATATGGTCATGAGCAAAGGTGATCTTTTGTTAGCTTATATTTTTACACAGCAGTTGTACAAGTCTTCATCATAGAGGCAGTATTTGGTGAAGCAGCTGTAACCTGCTCTCAGTCACCACTCACCTCCTCTAAGTTGCTGTGTGTTTTTACAGCAATCATAAAGTGAAACAGTTGAGATGAAAATGTGGTATGATAAAGGACAACCCACGCAGCAGGTGAGGGAAGCAGCAGAATATATTTGAAAGGAGGAAGGATAGTACATCAGAAAATACTTTGTTCATATACTTTCATGATTATTTTATTTGAACTTTTTGAGAGTGACTGTAAGTGCTCAGTATTTTTCACCTTTCCCTTTAATAAGCACCTGAACTATGAGACTCAAACCTACTTTTTCTTCCAAATTAAAGAGGATGGGCATAGGAAATAATGTAGCATATGACATTCCATTTTCTCTGGTGTACCTCTAAACTACATAAGTTCATGCCCAAACATGCCTACACACTATTCTGACACTAAAATATTCTGCTCTGTAAATGATTAATGTGTTTCCGTTTGTGTGCCAGATTTGTCTGAGCAGTATGTGACAAAGAAGCTGTGATTTTGGATAAGTTTGGGGGAAATCAGTTGATGGTCACTGTCAGAGAAGAGCACTGCTCTCAGAAGAGTAGTGATGCAGACCACAATAAGCACTGGGAAACTCCAGTGTTCTCCCAAGTGCTTACAGGCTGTGGGGCACAATTAACAAATGGAAACACATTTCTGCTTCGTGTTCTACTTAGAATCTGGAGGCCATATTTATTTTTGAAATAATTTTGAGCCCTTTAGGGAATGTCTTTGAGACCTGCAGCTCATTTCTCTGGAAAAATCACTTTCCCTGCAAAAGCAGCTCAGTCAGGATGTTAGGAGGGATCTATCACAATCAGTTTAATTATTATACCAGAGATTTGGAGGAGCTGTGGCCTCCATGCAGTGCTGCAGTTGTGAACACAGCTGAATACAAGGCATGAAGCTGTGAAAGGGGAGTGGAGGGTACCAAAGTCACCTCGTCTTTTGCTCTTGGGCAGTAACAGCAAGCACAGCCCCTGGGGCTGCTTGCAGTGACTGTAGGCAGCTTTTGGGTTGTGTCTTTGATGCTTTGCAAATTCTTCTTTGCAGCTGTGGAAACACTCCAAATTCTTCAATTGGACTCTGTATTTTCCAGTCTCACTGGTTCTGGTGGTTCCTTGTGTCTCCTCTGCTACAAGTACTGCTGCCTTCCTCTCTGTACAGCAGTCTCTACTAGGATGTCAATTTTGTGAGGTTAGACCCTTTTGGGGAATGTTTTCCTTCATTTACATCCTGTTCTTTCCTGGACTCTTCTTCTCTTTTTCTTTGTGTGTGCTAGTCAAAAGATTTTTAATTTGGGCAGCATCCATTGCAAACACAGGAGCTGTTTTCTGTATCACACCCTCTGAAAGCCTGCAGAATGTGAAAAAAACACGTGGCTTTGGAGGCAGACAGGAACAAAGGGGTCATTAGATGCAGAATTAGGACTTTGTTGCTCCATCTCACCAGAAGACCGAGCCTTGTGACAGCAGTGTGGGGGCAGCAGATGGCAAAGTGTGAACAGCATGGGAAGTGATCAGGAATCCCTGGGAAGTGCATGGCAAACGAGGGGACATTACTGACAGCACAGAGAGCAAGGCAATCATCTGTGCAGCCATAAAATAACCTTCACCTTTGCTGGCAGACACTGACACTGCAGTAAACAGGCTCAGACTGGGAAAGGCACATGGTAAATGGTGCAGATGAAGCCATAAAAGTCTGGCAGCCAATGCCGTTCATGTCTTTCATAAAATCTGTGAAGAAGCAAATGGGAAGGCAGGGACTGGCCAAAGCATCAGTGCAGATCAATCTACTTTTCACCATCTCAGGGAAAAAAAGCAGACCTGAAAGACCCGCTGAGCAGTTCTCTTCTCAAAGATAATGTGCTGCCACATGTTAGTGGACCTTGCAGAGCAAGATGAGGTCCAAAAAGCTTGAGTGACTTGGGGACTGGTAGAGGGATAGGATTTTTATTCTTTCTTTAACTTGGGGTTTCAGCAAGCCTGGGATAACTCTGTCATCTGCCTTCCCTGAATCTTCTCAGTGCTGTGTTTGGGATTGTTGTGCACACACTGAAACAGCTTGCTGTGGTTTGTGCTGCTGCCTGGGTCTGCTTGATTTTATCAAAACTCATGGCAGAAAAACTAGTAGACATTTTGCACTGATTAGGAGGAAATATTTCCTTGGCTTTGGAGCTTTTAAGGGAATTCTTAAATTGAGTTAGAAATTATTTCTCTTGTCACGAGACAAATACCAGTTTCACTGGTTAGTTCCTCATTGGATGCTCTCTGAGCCAGTCTTCCAATGGATTTTTGAGAAAACTTCCCAGTGACTGCCTAGAAGTATTTATCAGATGGTTTTGAAGCTGAATTAACATCTTTGATGTCTGAGATTGGACTCTTTCTCTTTCTCCTGCCTTTTTACTCACACACACCTTCTCTGTCGCAGGCTTTGCAATAGTGCAGTGAGTTTGAATGAGCTGAAAGGTGTCTCTGATTTTCAGCATAAGAACAGCATGACAAGGGCTGGGAGGAAGAGAGGTCAGCCACCTTTCTCACAGTGATAAGTAATTATTTGATGAAACTGCATATTTGTCAGCTGTGCTCTGCTTCTGGTTTCAACTTTTATTTTCCTGAAAATCTAAGGGATAACTTACTAAGCTTGCCTCTGGAAAGGGAAAAAAAAAAAGAAGAAAATTGCTGTTTTCTGTGATTTTTCTAGTCTGTCATCTGCTCTGTAGGATTAGCAATCCACCACGGATTTCTGCAATCCCTGGGCTGCAGATTGTACAAAGCTTTAGTGCTTCTCTTGGGCAGGAATGGGTGATTGTCACCTTCCAAAGTCTCAGTTCCTGCACAGAGAAATGGAACCTCATCTCCCTGAGTGAACTGAGCCTGCTTGTTAAGTGACCTTGTGGGGGAAGAGCTGCTGAGCAATTTGTTGGGAGGAAAGACAAAACCTCACAATTAACTTTCAGAGGTTCATAATTTTTGGCTCTTGGCCACAAATGTTTAATAGCAAGTCAAGCTTGGCAGAGCAGCTTTTCTGCCCAGAGCTGAACTGGTAAGTCAAATTCACTGCTCTTTGACAACTTAATTTTGACTTCAGGCTTGGGGACAAATCACAAAGGAACACAAGTAATTGTGCAACAGCTGTCACAGGAGGAGGGGGAAAATAAAATAAAAAAGAAAAAAAATGTGTGTAAGTCATGGCATACTACTTTAGGAAGAATAAAACTTGCAGAAGTGTCCCTGGAGCAGAATTGCTCATATTTGAGTTTTCTTTCATGAAAGAAAATCCAGCTACTTGTTGAACTAGACAGTTACTCCACAGATGTTGGCTTGGCTACAGCTCTAACACAGTTCTGGAAGTAAGGGAACACATCACATGTGCTGTGTACACAATTCAAATGACATGTTTAACTTGTCAAGAAAAAGGATTTTGAGCATAAGGCAAAAGCAGTAAAATGGTTCTTCTGGGACATTTTTGGTGGTAGATTCCATCAAAAAAAAAAGGCTTTTGCATCTCTGGGTTTGGCGATGAGAGAAAAATATGACACTGAGCTTGCTTGTTCTCAGGCTGGAGTGTGCAGACGTGATTGTGCTTTCAAAACAAGTAGGAAAAGTGAGGCTGTGTTGCCAGTGGAGAGACATAAGTGGCTTCTGTGAGTTAAAAGAGCATTTGCTGTGGTAGCTGGCAGGGAACTGCAAGAAGAGAACAAGGAGAAGCTCAACTAGAAATACAAACTGTTAGAAATAGAAGGCTGAAAGATCAGGTTTGCATCAGAGCTTACCACATGTCTCAATTTGAAAGTTGGAAAGGAAAAAAGAAAGCAAAGATACAAACCCTTCCTTCTCTCAATCAACTCTTCACTCTTTGAGGACATCATCTTCATTCAGAACTTTTTGCTGTCCTGAACAGCAGTTAATTCAGGATTAATTACTGTGCTGGAGAAGAGCTCTGCCTCTAGTTGTTTAGCTGTTAAACTAAATTACCCAACTTTCATCTTATTTATTTGGAAGCATGGCTCAGAAAACACCACTCACAGGTTCTAGCAGACCACCACTGAAGGAAGAGAAGCAAAGGGAGAAACCAAGTTTGAATGAATAATTGTGATGATGCTGGAAATGGTAGACTTAGTCAAAAATGGATGTGAAATTTTTTTTTCATCTTTGTGCAGTGAAATTAATTTTTGCCTACACATAGAGCAGCTTTGAAGCAGCTTTTCACATGCTACATAAATATGTACAAAAAAGTGTTTATGACAAGATTAATCCCTGTTTGCATCTCAGTCTCGTGGGCAGCTTCAAAATGGATTTCAAATGCCAATCAGAATACAAATACCTCTACTTGAACTGTTTGTGAAATCCCTTCACCAAAGGGAGAGGGAAGATAGTGTTCAGATCAAACTGCTGGCCCCAGCTGCCTTTAAATCTGTGCCCTTCCTACCTCTCACAGCAGTGTTTGTGCTATGGACAGGACTTAGCAAAGTTTTCCATGAGTTTTTAATTTCTTTCACTTTCTCCAGTCTTTGCAGTAGGCAATACTGACCCAGATCTCTTATTCAGTCAATCCTTTTACCCAAATTAGTAGAATGTTATAACTCTTCTCCCTGGCTGTGCTTACATTCTTGTTTTCCAAGTTTGTTTGAACTAATTCCCAGAGAGCTTCCCAATGTGCTAGCTGTATAGAATACATTACTTTGCCATCTGTTTTGGGAAAGACACTTTTCCCATTACATTCCTATCCTGTAATTATTGAAACTCTACAGTGAGCTCTGCAAACCACAGGTATTTATAGCCTTGTAAGCATACTTTCTTTTGTTTCAGCAAGTGTGCATAAGGAAAAAATTTTGTTCAACTTTGGCAATTTTTTTTATTGTACCCTGAGACAGATATTTACATGATAGCTTAATAATAAATTTAACTCTCTTGTATAAACATCATTACTTATATGTTGAGGGTCTAAGTAAGACATTTGATTTGAGATTCAGCTCTTGTCATGGGGGAAAAAAAACTGGTTTGGGGTTCAGGTTGTGTGTAGAATTTGTGCTAGTCCAAGTCAGCCCATTTCCACTGGAACTCCAGGTTCTGCCAAATGCATCTTTCCTTCCCCAGCTGAGCTGTGGTCTGGACTTCTGAGTGGGCTGCACCAAATACCCAACTGTGAGAAACCCCAAACAACTGCTTTAATTAATTATTTTAAAGTGCTACTTTTCTGTTCTACGTTTTAACCTTGACTTTTGTTTTTTAACTTTCATGGATTGCTACAGAGCAAGAGAAAATGGCAGTGAGGAATCGCTGGGTGTGTAAAAAATCATGGGTTTTTTATTAGCTGCTCTTAGCAGGCTTATGTACAAGTAATCTTCTAGGGTTTTTTGTATGGACAAGGCTTGGAAGAAGATTTTAGATTTAAAAATAAATTAATATAAATTAATGCAGGCAAGAAACTTCCTGGTGACTGAGCTGAAGATGCCCCCAGGAAGCAGCAGTGTTGTGGGAAGGTGATCTCTTGAGCACTTATGGCCAGCTCAGCTCCTCTGTCCTTGGATGCTTTGGTGCAAATCCTGTCACTTTCTGCTGCAGCCTGGGCATTTCTGGGCTGGATCAGACTCCAGGTTGTGCAGTGACCTCCCTGTGTGATGGCAGAACCTTTCTGAGCAGAATTCACAGTGCTCCAGTCTAAAATAAATCAATTAACTCCTTTGGGTTTAAGCAGTTTCTGTCACAGGCAGAGTTTGTGTATTCTGTCACTGGAACATATTTGCAATCGTGTCTTTAGTTATCAATGGCAATGATAATTCTAGAAAATCCTGATTTTCTGGGATGTCAGACCTTGCTTTTCCATAGTTTACATGAGGAATATGGGTTTGGGTTCAAGCAGAGAAGCAAGAACAAAGGTGTGTTTTCTGTCCTCAGAGCTGTTCCTCTCCCTTTTCCAGTAACCACAGTCATGTAAGTCCTCTGGATTTTTGTTTTTTGGTTTTTTTTAAGGCATTGGTGCAAGTTGGAAATGTAATCCTGAAACTAAAACATGAATTATGTAAAACCTGACTTTGGGTGGCAAGGCATGCCTGAACAGTTCCTCCAGAAATTTCAGAAATCACAAACAATACTGCAAAAACAACTGAAAATCATTTGTTAGGTAGCAGCAATCCCAGTGTACAAGAAACACTTTCTTAGTGGAAAAATTACTTGTTTTCAGCTGTTTTTGAAACTGTTTTGGCAATATTTTATGTGAGGTTTAAGGTGTTTATAGCACTCCTGCTGATACAAATCCAGTAATGGATTCATAGGCACAATCTAGCCTTGTTATTTTTATGTTAGAGTGGTTAATAAGTATGAAGTAATGCAGGAAATTTGCCTAGTAAAATAAACTGTGAATGCTTTAATCCATTTACCTTAATGCTTAATTTTGAAAAAGAGTAACCTACTGTATTGATTAGAGCTTTTCACAAAGAGAAAACTAGTTCTAAGGAAGGATTTTTTTAAAGTTATTGTGCATTTACATGGATGCAAAGAGTGGAGTTTCCTCAGAGAACCCTGTCCCATTTGTTTGGGTGTGTTTTTTTTTTTCTTTGATCCAAAATACTTTGATTTTGGTTCAATGTGGGTATAAAATGAGTCATTATTTATTGACTGAAGGTATTGGGTCTGAAACCTATGTGCAACCAGAGGAAATTCTAGGTGGGAAGAGACTGCTGGAGACTTGTCCAGACTTCTTAAAAAAAAAAAAGGGCCCTGGGTGAAGTTGTTTAGGGTTCTGTTAAGCCATGTCCATAACACTTCCATCAAAGGGATATGAAAAATCAAAAGCTAAGTACAAGGCAGAGGTTAGAATTTTCTGTTAAATTACATTTCTGGAAAATCTTTTTGATTTCTGCATCCTTCAGAAGTGTTTTCAAGTATATCCTTCACATGGTGAGTAGAGAGCAAGTTAAAACATTTTAATTTTTTTGGTTTTGAGTGTTGTATTCAGAAAATAACAGAAGCTGGTTGGCTTGAACTTTGATTGAAAACAGTGGATCTTGGCTTGAGGACAGACTATTCACTCTTTGAAAAACTGCTGAAAGTTGCCTTCAGAGTAGCAGTTACTATGGCTGCTGTAAAAGGATGTGGTGGGAAATGTGGAAATTGAGTGAATCTGAAAGGAGTGAAGATCTTAATAAGAAAAGTTCGGTTTAGGCTTTTTTTCCCAAAGAAATTTTGCAATTATAAAGAAATCTGCTTGCTTTCTTCCCATGTTTACCATAGTTAACAGAAAATTAATGATTTTACATGTCTTTTAGAAGAGGAGATATTTTTCACTATTATCGTGTTTTACAGTTTCCTGTCAGAAATATAGATGACTTATAATTGTTTAGAAATTTCCCCCTTGACATAGATACTCAAAGAAAAAGAGAATCCTTTCCCCTTATCATGAGAAAAATCATCTTGGGGGTTTTCATGTTGAATTTATCTTAAAAATGTGTGGGGATTTTTTTTCCACTGAGTATGTATCAGAGGAAATTTATGAGCCATTTTTAGGTCAATTCATTTCTACAAACTGAAGACTTGTGCATCTACTTGACACTATTTTGATAAGAAGTAACAATACCCCCACATACTGGGAGTATTAACAACTTTGTGATGGGAGGGTGTGTAAAAAATTTTACTCTAATAGAACAACCAGTTCCCCTTGAGTGTATAAATCCTCAACAAATGATAGAAATCAGTTGATCAGTATTTTCTTTATTGATCAACACTTCCAAACACAGTTTTGCACAGAGTGTTTGAGACCCCACCAACTTTTCCCTGAGTGAAAGTGCAAATTCCCTGCAGGAGCTATATCCTTTGTAAAGACTACCCCCTCAGAGTTGTTTTTTTTTTTTAACTTTTCTTTTGAAATTTAAAGGTGGAAAAAGTACCTTTATTGAGAAAGCTTAATTTTTTTTTTTTAAATCCATTGGGTTGATTCAGATCATTGTGTAACACTACTTCTTTCTGGGAGGCAGCTTTCAGCATGGCTGATGTGCAATGTAAATTTTATCTGGTACTGACATGACATTAGAAGTCAAAGAAAAGAAATTCAAGACACTGTAAAACAAACGACAGCGGTGGATTTTTGTAAGCCAATTTTATTTTGACCAAGAGTGAAATGTAAGGGGTGTATTTTTCTTTCTTTTCCTTGAGTTCCCCATCCTATGGAAATGAATTTCATTGATATTATGTCAGTTGTCGGGGGAAAAAAAAATCCTCTACATGTATTTCCAGTTTATTGATCAAGCAATTTTATCTGATTTCTTCTTGAGAATTTAGAAGACAATGGATTGAGGAGGTGTATAAACAGCGTGAATAAGAGTCATCTACTCTTGTCCCAACTGCATTAAAGATTCTGAACTAGGATCAGCATCTCTTGCTGTGTGCATTACCAGGGCACCCTCTAGCTTCCAGAGCTCCTCAGCAGGAAGGAGACAAATCTGTCTTCGTCAATTTCAAAGCAGAACAATGCCTTTTTTTTTTTAAGCTGTAGCAATACTGTGTGATTTGCAGTTGGCTTTAAAAATAAAAACAGCTTGTAGAACTTTTATTGCCCAATTTGTGTTTTAATAGGTGCTTTAATAAGGTTTTTAATATGAAAGGAAATTGCCTAAATATTGCAGTAAATGTAACTGAGTAGTGCCATTGCTTTATTTTTGTTTTTGTTTTCCCAAGCTGATTAAGGTAGATCTGGATCACTGTGTTGTTACCTCAGGGAAATGTCTTCATAGGGAGGGTGGAATTTGCAATTTCTCCCAGCAGAGTCCTTGGGAGCACCCACAGTGGATTCTTTGAGTGGCAAAAAGCTGGGGGTGGACTCAGGGAGCCCACCCAGTGCACTTGGGCTGGGATGTAATTCTTCCTGCCCTCCTGTGTGCCTTAAAAACTGTGTGCAGTCACTGTTGGGTTCTCAGCATCGTCTGTCCCATGTGATGGTTCCCATGCTGATGTGTCACCCTGCTTGCTTCCTGAAGTGGAATCATGGAATCACAAAATGGTTTCACTTGAGAAGGACCAGTTTGGGTTGAACTTGAGACCAGAGGTTTGGAGCTGAGCAAGCCAGAGCCCTTTGCTGGGGAGTTTCTAAAGCACCAGTATCTCACTGCTCTTACTGGTTCTTCTCATTCCACAAAGGCTGTAGGAACAAAACTCCACTGTAGTCTTCAGTGCCTGTCCACATCATCAGACAGACTATTGCAAACCTCTGTTTCTTCTTCAGACTATTGTCTCTTGGCATTATGCTTTTAGTGGAGATTTTCTTCCTCCTATCTGTTCTTATGCTGCAGATCACCCAATTTGTTTTAGAAGTGTTTTATGTCAATCACAGAGGGGCAAACCCATTGTCTTGTTTGCAGCTTTTCCCCTCCAAGCTTATGATTTAATCCATGCATTCCCTAAGGTGGCTGTGTGGGGTTTTCCCTGGTTGGTTAGAAGGAAGGATAAGCAGCACTAGAGAAGAGGTTTTCAGGTGGAGCCATAACATCCTGCAAGAAAGAAATCTGGCTTCATGCTTACACTTCAGAACTGGCAGCAGGCTTAAAAACCCCTTATGAATCCATGGCATTATTTGCCAATTGTTTCATGTATAATCCAGATTAGATTCTGCTATAAATATAATTTGAGATCATTTGAGCAAGCTAAACAGGCCTGCAGGTACGAGACATGAGTTAATTAATGTATTTCTGTTAGTGTAGTATCTTTGCATCCTCCACATAATGTCAGTCATGGTACTAAAGTTTGCACTGGATTTCCTTGAAATTGCTGCAAGGGGAGAGCCAGGAGGATCATCTAATGCATCTGTCGGTGATGGGAATTAAATGTTTCCTGGTGCTTCTGATAGAAATGGACTTTGGAGGAAACTGAAGTGAACTCCACAAGTCTCTGCAAATAACTGAAGTGTGTTTTAATTTCCTCCCAGGTTGGCACAATCCTGATGTTTTAAGTGAATTTCTTTTGTCCAAATTGAGCTAATTAATGCATTCTTCAAGTGGAAATGGAAAACTGACTGCTGTCTTCTTAGCACCCTTTTTAATTTTGTCTTGCAAGGCCATATGATAGTCTACTTTTCTCCTCTCACAGAAAACTGCTTTCCTTCAGCTGTTCTTGAAATGGTGTTTTCCAGTTCTCTAGCTCTTTCACTTTGTCTGAACTCACTAAGAAAGCTGTTTAAAATCTTGTTTAAAAACCGCTATCTGTGCATTTTAGCAGGCATTCTTTCCCCACAGTTGGTCACTGAGTTTATGATCAATGACAACAATTTAGCCCTCTTGGTCAGGATTACTATTTTCCATTTAATATCTGTGTGTAGACCTTTTATTTTCTAAGCATTCTTTCATCTATCTTATCTCTTTCGGTTTTGAACCCTTTTCTTAAAATTTGTCAAAATCAGTTTGAAGTCTTGTCCTTGAAAGTTCTTGCAGCCACTCCTAGTTTTTTGACCCTTCTAATTGTTATAGTTGCTTGATTTTTGGTATGTTAGCCAATAAAGAAATTTTTCAAGGTACTTGAGGCTGAACCCTTTTCGAGACCAAATTTAAGTCTTAGAAGTTGACAGCCAGCTACTGATGATGCTTCTAAAGTACAATTTTCCATGAGCTTGCATAGGACACTGTCACCTGAGGCAGTGCCAGAAAACCCTCTTGAATTCAGGACACATCACAACTGCTGCTGTCCCACGTCTGCCAGGTCAGCTACCCTGCCAAGGAAACTAAAATAGCTCAACATGGCCTGTTTCCAGCAATTTTATTGCTGCTTCATTACCTTGCTATTTGCCTGGTGCTTATAAACTGTTTAGCAAATAATCTTTTTTAGAGGTTTTTTTTTTTCTTTCTTTTGGGGATTTAGGGTGACTGTGGCTTTTCAGCTGTGCTGATGGTGCTGAACAACAAATCCAGTGCCTGGGGTTGAGAGGAGCTCAGGGGAGGCTGTGACTGACTGGGGGTGTGGGTAGGAGGTCTGACCCTGGCTCTCAGTTTATTTGAATTATTTGTGGATTTATAGGTGCACTTTGTGCTCTGCACATCTTTGTAATAACCTCCTGTGCAGTGGGAGTTCTTCTGTTAGAGCTGCCTTTTCCCTTTTGTGAAACCTTTGATTCCACAGCAACTTTGCATTTCAGTATTTTGCATTTGAGTCATGTCTTTAAAAGGATGCTCGTTCTAGCTTTGCTGCTAACTGAAAAAAATCTGGAAACTGCCTTTTGTAATGTTGGCAGCATGGATGGTTTTCCTTGGTCTTCAATTTTTGAATGCTCAATTTCTGCTAAGAGGGAAATCCCTAACAGAAATTTTTTGTTACTCATCTTGAGGATAAGACTCAGTTTGTCCTCAATATGAATGACTGACATCATCTTAAATATCTCCAAAAATATCTTTTGTAAGTAATTCAGCAGTGAAAAATCATCTTATAATTATATTTCTCAGTGTGAAGCAAAATCATTTTATTTGGAATATATTGGCAGAAACTTTCAAACCTTTTCTGCTATGCCTGGAGTGTATTAGAAATGGGAATTGTTGAAATGTGAATTAAATTCCAGATAAGAATATCCTGGCATGCAAAGGAAATTCCATTTTGGCTCTTAACCTACCTGTTACATCCCAGTTAAACAGAAAATACTGTTTACGCTTCATTTCTCTTGTCAAGGACTTTTTTTTTTATTTTTTTATAAATACATCCATCTTGTACTAGTTTACCATATTTTTTTTTCTTCTTGACCTCACATGAAATTGTAATTGAGGCTTTTTTACATGTGAGCCAGAAAGCACTCTAGATAGTAGCTAAAACAGACTAATTTTTCTAGTTAGCAAAATATTTTTGAATTTTTATTTTTTTTAAAGACATGTATATATGGAAATAAAGTGCAAATCTTGATATTTGTTGAAGAGACATGCCAGCGTCTTTTCTGAGGTGGTGCCTAAGGAGACTAAAAGACAGGACAACCATGGACTATGTAAAATATTCTTTATCTCAGTGCTGCCACTAGTTCTATCTTGCCTATACCAGAGTCCAAGTTTTAACATTCCAACTTTAATGTGCATCTCTTTATATCATGGAAGGTGATTAAGAAGCTGCTTTTCCTTAGTCCCCTTTGTCCATATGTCACTGCATGCAAGCAATATCATCTTGTCATCCTGAGAAGAGCAGATGGGCTGGTTCCTTCTGGACAACAATAATTCACTGTGCTTTTTCACTTTCCCCTACAAAATTTGTACTAAAAATGTTGTCCTGGAGTAATAAACCTGGAGCCAGATGGACCCACCATTTGAACTGCACCAACCTTACACCAAAATAAATTCTGGCAAATGTTACAGGAGTGTGTTATTTTTAGAGGTAACAAATTGGGCATTTCAGACTAGCAAAAATGATGGTATCAAACTGCATTTCACATCTATGGATTTATTGCAATTTCCATTACAAATGCATTTTTAAGGGAAAAAAAATTGAAATATCAATATTTTCTACAGCAGAAACAGGTGCAGGCTCTTTCTTTAAAGCGCTGTACATATGATTTTGAGTAATCCAGAACCCTAAATGTCTATCTGGCATCAATGAACCCCAGGGAAACAACTTGGTGGCTCAGCCTTGTGGGTTCCTTTGATCAATGGCAGCTTTGAAAATCCTGGTGACTTGCTCCTGTTGCTGTGTCAGTATCACATGTGGAGCTGGCAGCAGTTTGTCACAGGTCAGATGTTTTGGAGGATGGTCAGTGCAGCTTTTACCTGTGGCAGAAAGTTCTGCTCAGCCTCTTGCTCTTATGGAAGATGTTCCCTTGTGCTTGTGTGTGTGCATAAATGACTGTGTATCAGTTCAATTCCTAGTGTAGCTTTCTTGGAGATCTTCCAATGGTAATCTTTTATTTGGGAAGTCCGTTTTTAAACAAAATCAGTTTTAAAAGCCATATTTTTTTTAGCTAAAACATGTATGAGAGAGGAGTTTTGTATTAAACCAATCATCTGAGATGCTGGAGACTCAAGGTCAAGTTTCTGCTATGCAGGCTTTCCCTCTGCCCTCCTGTGAGAGTCCTGGAAGTATTATTTACCTTTTTAAAAGTGTCTGCCATATTTTCAGTTGTCATTTTATTTTCAAGTTCCTTCCTAGTTCTAAAAGGGAGAATAGGATCTAGATTGCTTTTCCAATTTTTGGTTGAATAATTTTTGTTTACAGTTCTAGATTAAAGTAAATTTCTCTAAAATGTTAGGGAATACTTATTTAAATTTTTGTATCCCTATTGCGTTTTCCAGAGGATTGTTGATGGAAAAATTGATTTTTCTTCCTCTGAAATCAGAATATTGTCAAAGTCTTTACTTTTTTTTGTGCACGTACACATGTATACAAATTATCTTTTCCTGCTTGTAAGTCAGCTTTCTCTAGCAGTGTTTTGGGGAATATGGAGCCTGTGCTCATCTCCTGCTTTCTCATGCAGCCTGAGCTGGAGCTCAGTAGGAGCACAAACAATTGTCTTCACCAAGCTGGGGCCAAAGAATGCTGGAAAATCTGTCCAGCCAGAAATGATCCCATGTAGCACAGAAGACCTAGTTTTGCTCTATTCTTTGACAGTTTGGGCTGAATGATGCCTTTTAAATTTTTTTCCCAAGTATTTGAATAGCTGGTTTATTCCGTAGAACATTTTATCATCCTCAGAAACAGCTGATATGGAGTTGAAACCCATCATTTTGATATGAAGCTTTGTATTTCTCTTGTGAATGATTAACTTGATTAAACACATTCAATCTCACTTTATTTCCCATTTATCACAATTATGCAGAACACATTTTTAATTAGAAAGGGGAATCCTTTCTTGCTTAGATGGAGGCAACCCTATGAAATGCTCTACAGAGGTGGGAGCTCTGGTTTTTCATTCTGTTAGAATGCTGTTGCAGTAAGTTTCAAATACTTGTCCCTGGCTGGCAATTCCCTTTCACAGATAAGGTTGTAAATGTCTCAGTTGTTTGTTTTCAGAATGAAAAACCACTGTGTTAGCCCTTTACAGGCATTTTTAACATGTATTTGAAAGGCATCCAAAATGTAAGAGTTTTGATTTGGAATTAAATAATTCTTGAAAGAAGTGAGACATTCACAGGATCAGTCAATTGTGCTGCATTCCAAATGCATATTCTCTTTTTGCTTCCAGATCATTATTGGCCAAACTATTTTCTTTTGAGCAGATCCAAGAGCTTAGGGCTTTGCTAGGAATTAAGTCTCGTTTGGATTTATCTCACTTTTCCAACCAGTAGCCTTTTTTTCATGCAGGGTAATTCACCTATTGGTCTACAATATCTTACACTTTCTTACCTTGAGAAACCAAACTGTCTGAGAGGAAGGAAATTTGTGTTAATCCCAGAAGTCAGTGTGAATCTTTGTATTTTGGAGTTTGCTGACAGAAAAATGCTTTCCTAATGTCAGATGATGTTCTCAATGCTTGGGCTTCAGAGATAATGTTGAATTTGCAGTGCACTGCTTGTGGTGTTTTACTCCTCTCTGTTCCTGCCCTTGCCAGGTGAAATACCTTGCACAAGCTTAACCCTGCCCACATCCTGCTATTTATCTGGGGGTTATCTGACTGCTCACGTTGAGGGAAGAGTCCTGTGAGCTGTGCTGGCTTGGGATGTTGCCCTAAAGGTTCCCATTTTTAACTGGACTCCAGTTAAACACCTGACTTGCAGTAGCAGCACTACAGAAGTGAACTTTGTGAAGTGGGGCAGCTGAGCAGGCTCAGGGGAGTTTTCTTTGCCTTGTGGTCAATGAAAATTTCAAAATGGCACTAGTGAGAACTTGCAGAAAAGATATGTACATCCTCTTTTCACATTAAGCAAAGAAATGCAGAAAGCAAAATACATGCAGCAGGCAGTGTAGGAAAATACCATGTAGAGACAAACCAGTGAGGTCAGCTTCAATCTGTGAATACAGGACTGAACTGCTTTGAGTCTGCTGGGGACATCTACAGCAATCTGACACTGCAATTTAATGGTGTTAAAAATGCTGAGTAACTTTTGGGATACATCAAGGTGACCACATGAGCTCTAAACCTTGTTGACACTCCCCTGACTAACCCACCCAAAGGACTGTGCAGTGCACAAAGCTGCAGCTTCTGAGTCCTTGTTAGTGTAATGTGTGTTGACTTTTAGGGAAGGGAAGATGGGTCAGCAAGCAGAAAGCATCTGGAAAGATTTTCTTTTCTCCTCTCTCAAAAATGAGTCTGGTATATCAAGGACAAATACTAGTACAGAAATATCTCCAAGTACCAGCTTCTGCCTGATGGTTTGTTATAACTGATCTTTAAAGACAGAAAGCAAATACAGAAATGCAGTTGGATCTAGTAGTTGTGCTGGACTTTGAGAAGGGTGTGTGGAGAGAAGGGTGGTTCATAGCTGCACATTCTGCAGTCAAGGGAAGGACCAAAAGGAAAACACAGAGCTGCCAACCACTAGGGAATTGCCCTGAAGGCAGCTTTGGTCAGTTAAGTTAATATGCTAATTAATATGGCCTGTTTGTGTAGTTGTGTGGATCAGAGTGCTCATATCCACTGGAGTTTTGGATAAAACCTTTGGTGTGACCAGCAATCTTTCTTCCTGCTAAGTGGAAAGAGAAGCATGTTCCCCAACACAGAGACCCTGTTCCTACAGGCTTTGTGGGGCTGTCTAAAGGATAAATAAGTTGCAGTCAATGAGTTTGCACAGATAGGGGAAGCACTATAGCCACATTACAGTGGCATTCTGCCCAGTTTAACATCTTCCTTCACAGCAGAGCTGAGAAATAGCATTGTGGGATGCTAGATGAAAATAACTATACAGCACGTTCAAAACTCACCTTTGTAGGCCTTTATTGCAGCCTGTTCAAATATTTCCTGTATTTTGGAGTTCTGCCATCAGCAAGCCCTGTCTGGGGTTGAGCTGCAATGAGTCAGTCTTAAATCAGGATCATCATTGGAAGATGAAAACATGACAAAAAAAAACAAACCAAAAACCCAAACTGCTTCAAAATGGACAAATCTGGTTTGAGCTTTTACTTAATCCAATTATGCTATTATGCCTTTGTCAAATCTCATGATGATTAAGATGTGGATAATTTTTTAACTTGAGAGATGTTCCTTTATTGTAGGATAATTTTAAAGCTGTACATATATCACATGTTCAAACTACATTCTCAGCTGTCATCGCTGAGCAGTCCAAATGCTTTAATACAACCAAGTTATATAATTAGGTGAATAATTACATTACTCTGAGTGCCATCATGGTCTGAGAAATGAAACAAACAACTGTAAAATCACCTGTAATTATATAGTCCCAGCATGATTGACTCTAATGCATTCTGTAAATGTAGAGTGCGAGCCTTTGTGGAATGGCTGAGTTATTAGTTCAAAACTGTCTGTATTATCTAAAAGGAACATGTATGGACCTCTCCTAACAACTCTCCAACACAAAGTTTAGGTGTTATATTAATTGTGTTTGCTGTAAAAAGGATCCAATGACAATTTTTAACTAAGGGATATTCAATAGCTGAAATTCACCTTAACTGCTAAGATAATTGCTATATGCTCACTATAGCATTAAAACACTGAGTATATTTAATAAATGAATAGTTATGTTGCAGTTTCTTATTGATATGTTTCTGCTTAATGGTGGTGTGGTGCAAGTACTGTAATTATCATTAGCTATTCATTTCCCATTGTTTCCTTGGGATTTTTTTTCATTCACTAATGTTCTGTAATACAATGCTTGTTGAATTAATGGTTTCCAGTTTTGTTTCCTCTACTGAATACATACATATAGTGTGCTACCAAAAGACTTATGGCTAATGGAAAACATAATAAAGTTTAGTTGTTCCTTTTGGGGGATCTGAAATGTTTCCTTGAAATAAGTCCCTGTTACTCTAAGATGAATTAATGCAAAGCAATGTGTACAACTTAATACAAAATGCAGGTCTTTCAAAATATGACTGAAGCAAATCAAGCATCATCTCTGTAACATGAAGTGCTCTCTTTCAATGGCATTAATATCAGGTAATATCTGGGAAGGAGGGGCTGGGCCAGGCACTGCTCTCTGCAGCTCTTAAATTCAGCTTGACAAGATCATGCTTCACTGCAGGGGAGGCAGTTTTATTGTTTTTGACTGCTTACAAAAGCTATGTGGTTTCAAAGAATGCAAAGGAGATCTTACAGAAAAAAGTGTAATGGCATTGTCACTAAACAATAAGAAATAAGAGAGGCCTTTGTTTAGTATTTTCAGCAGAGTGAGGTAGCACCTATCTGTGACAATTTTTTCACGTAAAAAAACTGGCACACATCTTATACAGCTGCTGGGACGAGAGTTTAGATTTCTTCTGGAATGTTTTTAAATGCAGTGGTATAAAACTGCAATCACAAAAGCAGAGGTCCTACATAAGCACCCAAAAATAGTATTTTAGATGGGATAATGCTGATTTTACAGACTAAAATAGCAGCAGAAGCCCTTGAAGTTACAGATTGGTCTCTAGTCCTGCTCTTGTGAGGAGCTGGCATTAGAGCTGAAAGAAGGACCAGATAAAAAGAAAATAAAATTCTAATTAGTGTTCTCAGAGCTTTCAGAAAGTCATGATTTTCATAGGAGTGGTGAAGTTTCAGTGATCTTTATCTCTTTGTTAATATTTTTCCAATTTTCAAGTATTAGGGGAAAGACTCCTACTATTTCTTTAGATAAGATAGCACCAAGTGCAGAACAGCTCTTTGCATTCCTATTTGAAGGGGATAAGTGTTGATTTCTGCACATCAGTGCAACCTCTTCAATCATATTTATTTTTGTTATCCTTTGTGTTACTCCTACAGCTCCATCACAGAGGCTTGACAATGAACATGATTGCAGTGGATGTGCAGACAGACATTCCTTACAGAGTTACATGGCTTCTGTGGCAGAACTAATGCAAAGGAAAATATCTTTAATATTAAAGAAAGGCTCTTTGTCTGCTGCCTTTGGGATGTTAGTGGTGAATTCAGGTCTCTAGAAAGGGATGAGCAGGAACTGTGCTACAGAAAGGGTGACAGAACTTCTGAGGTTGTCTAACCCAGTGCATCCCTCTGAGCATCCTCAGGTGCTGCAGTCAAAGAAGGAAAGTTATTGCACAAGAAGTTTGAAAAAGCTGCCTCATCCTGGGCAGTCTTGTCAGAGCTGTCAGGAGGGTTTGATATAATTCCCTTTGCAGTGTCTTTGCAGCTGTATCTGCTCAGGATGTCAGTTAGAGATAAAGTGGCATTTTTAATTTTCTCAGAACTTTTGTTTTTTGCCTAGTATTTTGTGTTTGAACTGAATCCTGGGGTGTTTTAGGCAGCATCTGATAATATCTCTGAGAGGAGACATGTTTATCAGCCTCACAGAAGATGAATGGGGTGCAGGGAAGAGGCAAGGCACTAAAGCACTACTGCTGTGTGGATGAATGATTTTACAGGTTTGCTGGCAGCTTCAAAATAAAAATAGCTATGTCCAACAGAAGCACTATTCTAGGATTGAACAAAACATTTCTTCAGTTATATGAGGGGATGGTATGAACACATATGAAAAACATATCCACCTTTCACATATCACAATCCTGTGATAGCAGTGCTCAAACACCTGGGAAGCTATTTCAGAAAGCGAATGTCAGAAATGTAAAATCCAAGAGTGTTTAAAATCTGAAAAGATGAGACTGGAGGGTTGTCCCTAAGGGTAGAATGGGGAGGCTTCCTTGTAAACTTTGTCAGAGAACAGTGAGCCACCCACTTTTAAAACTGATGAAACAGATGACTTTAATGATGCTTGTATCAGCATGTCTTCTTGACAGCAGTTCCTTCCTACCACTATTGTGACCTCTGTGCAGTCCTAGTCAAAATCTTCTCCCCTAAATCACTTTATGGAGAAATTCTAATAGTGTTTTCCCTATGTATTTATAACATTACAAAAGGTGTATGTGGCATGGCTTACTCCCTTACAGTATTGGACACGATTGTTTCTAGGCTGGTGTTTTAAGAAGAAAAAGCCTAAATGATAAATATGATGTAATCAATGTTTTTATTTAGGTTTTATCTCAAAAGTATACTTAAGTGTTATTATTGCCATTCATCTTTATGGAAGCATAGTTATTCCAAGAAAGTCCTGCAGGACAGTATCATATTCACCAAATCTTACATCTTCCCTTGCTACACTAATTTGTGCAGCCCTATCAAATTTAATGAATATGTTTACATTCTGCCCTCATTGGTAGATTTGGAATTGCTAAAGTTGTGTTAAAATACATTACTTTCATTACTTTCATTGCCAACAAAAATGTCTTCCTGAAGTTTAGAAACAAATCCAAAGCCAGTAGATCCCTTTATACAATTCCAAGTGGTTTTGTGCTCAGGACTGTGCAGTGTGGCAGAGTTCTTTCATGGAAGAGTCTCTGAATTAAAACTGGTATTTCTAAGTCTTTTTGAATGGAAGCATCATTAAGTTTTTATCTATGTGATGATTCAGGAAAGCTTAAAACAAATCAAACCAAATTAGCATCCTATGTAGGCTCCTCACTTAGAAATAAAGTGACCTTAGCTCACTCTGCTGATTTCCTCTGGCTTGTGTCCTCTGTTCAACTGAGGAAGACACTCCAATATGAAGTTATTTATTTCTCATGACATTTCTAGCACTTTGGATAGTTAGCTAATGTACTATAATTTTAGCTTATGCTCTTTCAATTAGAAAGACAAATTTCTTGTATTGCTCATTTACTGCCCGTTTTCATGCTGCATTCATTATCTGTCCTGTTCCAAAGGAGCAGGCTTTTAAATTGGGAATGGGTCAAGAGAGCACACTCAAAATGACTTCTGACAAGCAGCTGACATTTTTCTGCACCCAAGATGTTCTAATCTTCATGCTAATAAGGAGATTTATTCTCAGAGTTTAATAATTGTTGATGGCTTTAGAAATAAAAAAGAGGTACTTAAGTCACGAACAGCCTGTGCTGCTGCAGGATGTGGGCTCAGTGGAGTGGCACAGAGCTCTTGTAAAACTGGAGACCAGGCATGTCTTTAATGAAAAATGCTAATAAAAGGGGGGAGAAAAATCCAACAATACTTTTTAGGACTGTATTTGAATGGAAATATTTTATTCTTTGGGGAAGCATACTAAGCAATGAGAAGAGTAAGTAATTTTTGATTCTGGAAATTAGATCAAACAGGCATTTCTGTAATATTAAAACTTTACATGTGAAATGGCATTTTAGGAGAGTTTGGGGGGCGTGAGTGGAAGAATGCAAGCAGTAATATCAGATTACATCACTAGGTTGCCACACCTAGATTTTCAGCATTAAAGTCTAATATAATAATGTAATGGATAATGGTGTGGTTCCTCAGTAATGAGATGATTTAGTGAAACCTATTTATGTGCAAAGGTTTAGAGTTTTGCTCTTTTTTGGTTTTGCTAAAGGTGACAGGTGAAAAGAAAAATAAGCCTCTTGTTTAGAATGCACTATCTCAAGTGATCTTTTTGGTGGAGCATGAATGCGGACAAAGAATTGGAGCTGAAAACCTGTGTTGTTGCTAAATGAAATTTATAGCTTAAGAATTTTAGACCTAATGAGTGTCTTGTGAGAATAATACTCTTGGATCTTTAAGCCAAATTTGACCAGCCATCAGCTGGCATCTTCACATGTGTTCATGCAGCTAAAACCAATGGTGCCTTCTGCCTTTCTCCTGGTGATGCACTGCTCCCAAGAGTTCCCTTATGCATCAACACTGAAATCTAGAGTACTTCCAAACCGAATTGATATTTTATTGCACTAAACTTACATCAAACACTAGTGCGCTTCTAAATAAATATTTCAATCTAGGCTTGAATGTAAACTTGTGTTTGTGGGTGACATATGAACATATATTTTTTAATTCTCAGCAAAGAGAAAATATTCTTGTCAAGAAGTATGCAGCTACTCACCTATGACTTTTTGAATGAATGATTTATGTTCTATCTCCACACAATTTAGATGTAATTTATATGGAGAAGCCATGACAGATGCTCTCTGTGTATATTATACCAAATTGGTATCTATCAAGATTGAATGCTTGGCACACAACCTTGCAGATTTCCTGTAGTCTGTGAGTGAGGGAGCCATAAAAGGGAGCAAGAAAGCAGAAAAAGCACTCAGTCTGCATAAGTATGCAAATATGGCTGATGGAGAGACTCAAAATCACAGCAACACTTCAGGGAAGACCTGGGCACATTTATCAGCTCTAAAGATACCAGAATTATAGAAGATGGGTACAAGAGAGAATTGATTGAGGATATTAGGACTGCTTATGAAAATTTTACCTGTGTCCTATACATTAGAAAAGGGTTGTTTTTTTTTTTGGTCCAGAAAAGATGCAGCTGGTAGATAAACAAATAGCATAGCAACTGTATGTCAGGCTCAGCCAGCATTCCTTTGAATGTTTGGTCCTAAATATAGAACAAACATTTGCAGAGAAATGATGTTTCTTTCTGGGTAGAAATAGGCCAGATTAAATGGCAATAAATCAGCAAGGTGCCTTTTATAGTCTTGTTCTTGTATAGCTCTAAACTATAAAAATACTCTTTTTTTAAAGTTTTTGACTTAGATGCAGTTTCAATGCCCATACTCTGTGCATGCCACTGGAGTTTGGACAGAGTCCTTTAGCTCTGATCCAAGGGCCAGAAGAAATATTGAGAATTGGCAAGTGTGCTGCATGTGAGGTGTTCCAGTGATATTTGTGAGACAGTGCAAGAGCACTGATGTTAGCTGAGAGTTATTGCTCTTCCAATTGTTTTAAAAGAAAAAATTTCTATCCTGTTGATTGGAAAAATCAGCACAGCTCCTCTGTAACACCAGCGACCACCAAGGCTGTGTACCAAATGGTGAATTCTGCAGTTTGCCATGATTTTACCTAAGTGAAAAGGTGCTGTGTGAAAACATCAGGGCTATGAAAACTGAACTTTCAAAATTGGTTTTTATTACACTTTTGGCACCCTGAGTTAGACTCACATGGATAGCCATATAATAGACTTGCATTTTAAGGTGCTCCATTTAGGAATAGATTTTTTAAAAAGTAAGAAAAAGCTGTGGAGGTGACAATGGGAAAGAAGATTGGATAAAGTGGAAACAGTTTTATCAAAAAGTAAAATATAGAATGGATGTGAGTTGAGACTTCTGTGAGGAACAGGCAGTCACCCTTGCTGTGCAGCTCACCTACAAGGCAAACAACTGACAGAAAGAGTTCCCAGTGTCATTCTTTATTAAGAAATTGCATGCAGAACTACCTAGAATGGAACTAGAGCTTAAGATACATATCTTGTTATCACAGTCCTTCCCTGGGAGATGTGCCTGAGTTCGTGCACTGGGGGTAGATGTGTTAGCTAAAATGACACAAACATCTGAAACAAACAACCCCCCATTATTCTAAAGCATTAGAATGGTGTAAGTGCACTTTTCTAATAAATACATATCAGTAGTGAACAGTGGCTAGGGGGAAGGAAAAAAAGCCAGTTGCATCTGAGATAATAACAGTTTCCTGTATGTCTCTATCTATCAGAGAATGGACACTTAGAGCATTTTTAGCAATATTTAGAACTCATTTCTCTTTTCTTGTACAGCACTGTAATTAGATTAAATGAAGTAATTCCTTATCTGCTCCCTTGTAGGCAGGAGGCAGGTTTCTAGGGCTGGCATGGCACCGTTTTTAATTTAACAGCACTAATTCACCAGTGGGTAGTGTTATTAATTTCAAGTAATTCTGTGAACTATTGTGAATTGTGATCTTAAAATTATTAAATGTTGAAGTGTTCTAGCACTAGTGGGGAAAAATTCTTTCAGGAGGGTCTTATTATTTTACTCAACAGATAAGAATAAATTTTATATGTAAGTGGAAATTCTTGGCAGACTTAAAAAAAAACAAAAAACCGTATTTTTCTTTTGACTTTCTAGTCCTAAGGAATTATGAAGAAAACTTTCTGGAGCCTGTTTGTTATTTAGTTTAAAGTGAAAACATAAGCTTTCAAAGGATTGCTGTCAATGGGCTCTTTCTGCAGCCTGTCAGTGCAGCAAAGTGAATATAAACACAAATTTCACTATATTTGTGCTGCCCTTGCTGAGCACTGCTGTGGGACAGGGCCTTTCCTTCACCTCAACCTTCCAAGCAAAGTCTTTCCCTAAGCTTCACTTTTCCTCTGATGAACCTAGTTGTTTGAGTTGTAAGAATCTTGTGGCCATGAGAATGAGACAATTTTCTCACAATTACTGTTTTTTGCACTAAAGTAGTTGCTGTGCTGTAGTTCCTGCTCACCGTGCTGCTGTGCTGGCTCACTGCTGAGCTGTTAGGAAACAGCACAAGAAAACATCAAGGGGTTTTTCTTACAAAGCCAGAGAGATAAGAATGTAGTTGTGACAACATAATTTATGGAACTTTATTTATGTGAGTGTTAGATTAGTGTTATTTTAATGTTATTCTTCAAGTCACATTTTCTCAAGCACTAAAAACGTTAGAGAATAAATATACACCCCCCCAAACGTTTCCCTGTTTTAAAAGCATTTATTCTGTAATGCATAGCATCTGACAAGTAGATTAACTTAATTTACTGTACAGAATAAATACCTGCACAGAAAAGTACTTTTATCTAGACATATCTTTGACGACAATGTAAATTCCTAGTGTGTAATACAAAATACAGAATGCCATAAAAATATTTCTAGCTAAGAAAGAATCTATTTTTAAATGTTCCTTTCAATTTTAGCTCTTAAGTGAGAAGGTTTTGCTTCCTCAGGAGCTAATTTGATACTCCATTTGGCCTTGCTTATCACTGAATAGTTTAGCCACTTCTTTAGCTTGAAATATGCATGTCTCTTCAAATGCACTGTAGAAACTAAATACGCCTTCTATCATTGTTAAAAACATGAAAAGCAAATAGGCACATTTGAATGAGGTATTGCTTTCTCATGCTGAGACCTGGGGTACTGGAAATTTGTTTTGGTAAAAGTTTTTTGGATGACAATATGACTGTAAAAATTAGGCAGGAGTTTTGGAGCTGGGGAAACCAGCTGCAGTGATTCCCACTAGGACAGGAGGCAAAGTGGAGGTGAGGCTGTTCAGCTGTAATCATTCCTGGAGATCTGTGGGATCTCGTGATGCTTCTCAAGTTCAATTGTCCTACAGATGTGCGTGCCCTGTCCTGGGGGATGTGAGCTCAGCACAGATGGGAGACACACATTGCTGCTTCTAACCATTATGAGAAGGTACATTGTCCAGAAAAATCTAAAATACTGATGCACTAGTCATTGAATCACATTTCAGGTAGTGTGGTAACTGGTGAGCAAAGGGCTCACAGAAGAATTCTTTGTTTTTCTGTAGTTTCTACTTATTCAAGTGATTTCTGTAGCAGCAGAAAACACAACGATGTTTTCAAACTGAGGGTTTAAACTCTTCTATATTACAAAAGCAGCAGGAAAGCAGATCTACTTCTGTGCCATGACAAATGCAAAGACACTTTTCTGTGGGAATATGAATCACCTCATTCGCTCCTGTCTAAAGGGTGTACTAGCTTTTAAGTGAGCAGCTTAGGGAGGAAAAGAAGTTGCTAATTAGCAAATGCATTTGTATGCACATTATTGCAGCTGATTTATCTGGCAATGGCAGTATAAATCTGAGGACAAAATTCACATGGCAGCTTTGGTGTTCTGAAGGCCTTTTTCAAACCTCTTTATACACTTTTTTGGTATCAAGTTTTACATGAATGTAGATAATCCTTAATAGTTTTATCTATACTAAAACCTAGAATTATAACTTCTTACTTTTCTTCAAAAGTTTAAGTTACTGCATACTTTGGTGAGGTAAATTTGTGAGACAGCCTAGACATTCTCATACATAACAATATATCATCAGATAGAGATCTGTCAAAACAAAACCTTTTTTAAAGCATAACTTCACAGCTGCTTAGATACAGAAATATCCCCCTTAATAAGTGTTGATCTTAGCTGGTAAACAAGAGTTCTCTGATTTTCATTACTGATGACATTTAATGGTTTTATGCTGAGTCTCCAGGACAGAAGCAGCCCTCGTTGCCATCATACTTAGCATAAGCTGACAAAACATTGTTTGCATTAGAGAGTCTCATCTCAAATATAAAAAAAAAAACAAACAACCCAGTAATTCTATTTTAAGGTTTTCTTCATTGCAACTATGCATAGGGAGGGGAAAGAGCCATTCTGCCAGGGAGTGTAGCTACATTATTTTATCTCCAGTTAATAATAGTGCAGGATTATTGAAACTCACTTGAGGCTGGGCTGCAGCAGGCTGTGTGCTTGTGCCTGGACAGAAAGCAGGTGCCTCTGCTTTGCTGTGGGCAGGTTTGAGTGTCTGACAGGAGCTGACTGGACAGGGATGCTCCAGCTGCTGCTGCTGCCCCTTGCCTGCAGCTCCCTGCTCCAGTGGGAAGCTATTGTGGATTTTGCCAGGAATAGTGTCCTAGCAGCTCAGCCAGCTAAACTGAGATTATCTCATCCCCAGGCTCCGTGAGAGAGGAGGGATAGGAGCTGGATGGGAGGGGAGCAGGGCAGAGGTGCCCTTTTTGCCTGCTTGCTCTGCAGCCTTTGAGGGCACTTATGCCAAACCTTGAGCTGCAGCAGGCAGCTGTTTGCAGTGAAAGCACCTCCTCTGTAACAGGGAAGTGTTTTTGCACCACTTAATTAGTGGTTTGTCTGAAGTTTCTTCTGTCTTCACTCAGAGCCAGGATTAAAGAACATGGAGATGGAGTTTCTCGTGTCCAAGCTTGGTTGTTTATTAAATCTTAAAGTACAGAGAGTTCAGCAATGCTTCCAGCTACCAGTGAGCAAAATGGAGGTGAATCTAGCAAGCTACAAGGTCTTTTAAAGCCAAGCAGTCCAATAGAGAATTAATGCCTATATTATTTATACTTTTGACCTAATAACCAAATTCCCATGACCCTCAGTGCAGCACTAACTGTCCAACCAAAAACAACCTGAAACCATGAAGAAGGAAGATGAACACTCAGAGAGATACTCCATCTTGTCCCGTACCTATTACTATATTATAAAACCTTCAAATTTAAAACCTTCCCCATGTGAACTCACACACTTTTATTTAACTATACACCTGTGACTTTAACTCCATCACTCAAATCTGGAAGCCTTCTCCAAGGCCTCAGGTCCAAAGCAGTGTTCTCCAGGGGGTCAGTGCCAGAAAGCACAGAAAGCTCAAAAAACCCGGGTTTCTGGGATACAACACTCCTGCAAAATAAGGATTTTGGGGGTCCAATCTCGCTGCTGCTGCTCAGGTATTTAAGAGCAGGCTGGACTAGGAGCCAATTTCCATTCTGTTTTGATTGCAGAGATTTTCCCATGCTGGTCATTTGCTTAGGGCTGTTATTTGTCATTTGGTAGTGAGGCAGGACAGAAATTAAGTATTTTACTAGAATTACTAGAGTAAATAAAAAAATTTGTGTATTATTGAAGGAGGGAGAAAAGTCTCTCTTTGAAAAGAGGTACCATTGCTTCTTACAAAACCTGAAATATGGTCTAAATAAAAATAAACCTTTTATATCCTACCCAGCAGAATTCTTGCAGTGAATAGACAGCAAAACTGAGGAAAGCAGCTGTTGGGAAGGTGTGCTGTGTTGACAGACAATGCATTTTTAGCAATGTAATTTACTCCTGTTCAGCTTTACTGACCTTTTGAAAGATTAAAATAAAAATATTATTCTCTGTGGTCTGAGTGATTTCAGCTGCTGCACCTAACCACACAAAGGGTTCATATAAAAGAAGCCCTAAGGGGGTGTTCAGGGTTGAAGAAATCTCTAATAGTTTGAGGTCTGATTGTTATAACCCTGAGTTGTAATGGTATGCGAGGGTGCAGAAGTAAGAGGGTTGTTTATTTTGTCCAAGTTGAAGTGGCAAATTTTATTGTGGTTTTGTGAACAAAAAAAAAAAAATTGGTTTTGAAGCCCTGTCCTGAGAAATGAAACCTGTGAATCACAATTGTGGGAAAGCAATGTTATTTTTGGCCGAGATTTCAAGGGATTTTCCTGCAGGATCAGCCCTGCAAGTGTGATGTGGAGGGAAACGATTTTCCCATGCTGTGAACTTGCCCATGGGATGTGGTGTCTGTCATCTGCATGGGGCAGCAGGGCCTGTGCAGCTCCCCCAGCTGTGGCTGCACAGCTGGAGCTGGGATGAAAGGCATGTGCAGGTACCTTGTGTTTGGCTTGGAGAAGGGCATGGAAGGAAGCTTTTGTTACCTGGATCAATTTATTTTCTTTTCCTTTTTTTTTTTGGTCAGTTTTCTTCCCTGTTTTGGCCACAGTCTTGGGAGTTGTTCAGCTCTTCCTGGGATCATGTGCTGACCAGGCAGCACATGGCACTGATGAATGACTTTGTCCTTCGATGGAAAATGCATTTGGCTTTTCACATAGATATCCACAGGAACAGGCACTTTAATGTCATGACCAAGAGACATAGGTGATATCTGATCCATGATCCACCACCATGACAAGTGCCATGGAAAGGCACAGTCCTGTCCTTCCCCTTTTCTAGCAGAGCACTGCCATGCTTGTGCCACATCCCCCTGCTGTCCATGCAGTCCCATGGCCCAGGTGAGCATGAAAAATAATCAGCAGCAATAAACTCTGTGCCCTAGTCCAATTTATCAGGCTGCTGTACAGTTTTTAGAAATCCTGGGATATGGAGGATAAAGCTTGAATTCCCAGAAAATAACACAGACAAATTCAGAATCGATGTGAGCTGCTAATCATGTGACAAATCAGAAGATGAAAAATATGATCAACTGCCCTAGTATTTGTCATTCTTAATATCAATAGCTTAATATTATTTTAAATGTGATTTTCTTTGAAACTAAGTTTGTTAGTGCTCTTCTCTGACGAAATTGTGACATCCTTTAACTAGGAGTAACAGGAGCTTTGCTGCATACTATTGCGAATAAGATTTTTTTTTTTTAGTTAAATCCTCAGTACTTAAAAGGGTGAGGGAGATGAAATGAAGAAATTGCTGTGCTAAAGCAGACTCAATCTAATTTAATATCTTCCTCTGCCAGTGGCCAGTGCTGGTTATTTTAGGAGAAGATATTAGAAACACTGTGATAATTGCTTTCGCAGGAGATATTTCTTTCTGCCACTTCACTTATACTTCTGGCTACCATATCTTGTGATAAAATACATCAAATCCTTTCCAAAACTTTATTTTTTAAATCTTTTTATGGCATCTCTAGAAGTTCTTTTCCTTGAAATAAATATCTGTACCCTTTTAAAGAATTGGGCTGATTTTTTTTGTCTCAATGATACTCATTCCATAATATCTTGTAGGCTTATTATTCTTTGAGTGGTGGCATATTTACCTTCATGGGCTCTTGAAATTACTGTCTTCCAGCTTCACAGAACAGATGACAAGAGAAGTAGAGAGAAATTCCCATTATAACTTCTCTATTGCTTAATGTTCCATAAAAATTATTGTGTCAGAGTTCTGTGGCAATGTACTTAAAAAGATTATATTTTCCTGAGTCTGAGATTTCTTAAAAAAGAAAATGCATCTGAGAATTGGAAAATGTCTGTGAGAAGGATATGCGTATTTTATGTGAAGGGGACCACTAGAAGTACATTGCCTTATTTGGGGCTGTCTTCAGGGCTAATTTGAGCTTAGGCACCATTTTAGGTATTAATTAATTATGTTAATATGAGTTAATGATACTAATATAATATTATTATATGTCTTAAGTTGAGCAGGATAAACTAAGATAAACTGAAGATGATTGCTTTCTCTGAAAAACAAATGTCCTTGGAAAGTTCTGTGTGAATTGAAAGGAGTGTTTTAAGAAAAAGCAGCTTTCTCACATGGATTTTAGGTTATGGTAACTGGTATTTGCCAGGGATGGCTGTGCTTTGCAGCAGCTCCTGGTCTGAGGTGTGCCCCAGCAAACCAGGCATTTCATGGTGCCTGTAAAATCCCAGCCAGGTGCTGAGGTGGCTGAAATGCCCTGAAATTACCTGGAGAAGGGTTATCCAGGAAATCTGGGAGCACATCAGCTACCATGTAGATGTTACACCACTGAACTCTGTGGAATTTTTGTCTCAAGGAATCTATGCCAGTTGCTCAATCAACTGAGAATCCATTCTTTATTTTCTTGCAACAACACGATAGAACAGTAAATATAGAAAATTTTCACAATATATTGCATTTTTCTTATTTCAGAGACAGTGATGCTAATTGGGTGCTTGAAGAACTCAATGCTGCATTTTGCCTGCACACTTTAGTTGTTCTCTAACACTTTGTTTTCAAACTGAGGTGCCAGATTTGTTCTCACAGCCAGAACATGAAGAATAAGCTATCAAGTCACCCTGCTGTATATAGTTGTGAAAACAAAAATTAACCTCGGGCACAGTTATTTGACTGCATTTCATGACCCTTTTTAAAAGCATTAATGAATGTTTAAAGTCTTCCTCCCATGTGGCTAACACTCTGTAAGTTCAGTGCTAGATAAGACGCCGGAGTTTTGCTTTATCACTTGAAAAAACATTGAGACAGAATCCCAGCTGATTCTCAGGAGATGACAGCCTTCTACGTTTATGCCAAGAAGATTAAGACTAGTGTGTTTGTGATGGCTAAATATAGAGTTTTGGACAGCCTTTTCCAAAAGGAAAGGTGCATGATGAAATACTTGCTCGAGAGCACTATAAATGGACGAACAATTGTGTTTTTGTCTAGGTGAAAAAACAATGATTTCTGAACTCAGACATGTGGAGCAGTTGTTGGTGTATGATTAAAGCACTTGCAGGCTGCAGCTGCATGCGTTTATCTGTCTGGTTTGAAGGTAAAAGGGTATGACTTTTTTTTTATTATTATGGTGTGTAAGAAATAGAAGTGTAGGCAAGGAAGCCTGCCTTTATGTTTCTCTCTATATTTCCTTCACAATAACATCTATCATTCTTTGCAATTTAAATACTACCTTGCATGGGGGAAAGCACAGTTCTGTTTAACACAGGAATACTGTTTTGAGGGGTTTTCTGTACAACTATTTAGAACAAGTTTTTAAAAAGGCATTAAAAAGTCAGCATATGCAAATTCCCACACAGTGATGACAAACACGTTGTTTTCCTCTGTGACAGACAGTATTCTGCAAGTCAAATTACCACTGTAGTCAAATTCCATGTGTTCTGCTGTTTAAGTGTATATGAGGTGCCATTGCAGTGTCATGTATAGGAAAACTATATATGTAATAAGATAGCATGTAGGTTAGGAAAATGTTCATGGGAAAAGCAAAAAGCACCTGATCCTGTTCGTCTGCCTTTTCTTGGAAGGAAGGATAAAGTCCAGCTGCAGGTGAAATTGTCCTGCTGTTGTTCCAGGCCCTGGGATTGATGTGTTCAGGGTTCAAGCTTAGTACATTGAATGTATTTTCCTTTGCTAATTTTTCAAGGCTGTTGTACAAAAATATTTAGATACCATGCAAAATAACCTAGGCAAATTTTAAGTGATTTCTGCTAAAAGATGTGTGGTGGGTATAAAAGGAGAGGTTTGCTCTTTGTAACAGGCTTTATTTTAATTCTTCTTCCACAGTGCTGTAAGCAGCTGTGTGGAGACACCCAGGCAACAGCATGTTTGCCAGCTTGTGACAGCACCCTGGGTCCCTCCTCAGCAGCCAGCATGCAGGCATGGTGCAGATGATGTCCCTTGAGCCCTCTTCTTTTGAGTGGGGAACAGACAGAAGGTATTTTTTACAGCAGTTCTGAGAGAAGCTATGCTAAAGGATATTTTAGAGATGAGTAATGGCAGGTCCGGTTTGACAAAGCTTGTTCCCTAGTGGGTTCATGTGGTCCTCTGCTCTTCCAAAAAGCTGTTTGAAAATAAGGATCTAGATGCAGATGGTTGTGTTCATGTGAGGATTGCTTTTTACCACTTAGTGAGAGAAATTCAGCAAGACCCTGTGAAAGTTCCTTCAGAGCTTGCTGGGTCACTTGTGGGCTTGGCTGAATCACATTCTCAAAACTGAGAGTGATGGAGACAAACACATTCTTGTGGCATAAATCTAGTGCAGGATTGTAAATTAATTTTTGTACCTTCTCTCCCCCAACTGACTTTGTTTTCTAGAGACACTGAAAGCCAGATAAGCTTTATCTGTACTGCAGATATGAATCTAGGCAGGGAATAAAAATTATGAAATAAGCTACCAGGAATCTATTCTTGCTCTCAGAGTGGCTTGTTTTCCTTTTCCTATTTTGCCTTCCTCATTATTTCCTCTATCTCATATTTGACTGCTTTTAATCACATGTTCATCTCCTCAGCCAATACTGGAATCAGTGGTTTGTGGTGGTGCTGGAAAAGGTTTGGCTCAAGATGCTCTGCAGCCATAGATCACATACAGGTGTCACATTGAACTCTTTCTGGATTTTCATTAGTGCAATGGGCTTTTGTTTTAGTAGCTTTATCTCCATCCTATCTTCTATGCCTGCCCTCTGTCAAAATCCTGGTTGTCAGACAGATGTCAGACTCGTTTCTGCTGTACCATCACACCACCTGCTCTAGCAGACTTCTTTACTGCCTTTGTGGGAGAGACAACTTCTCCCTATAAAAATATCTACCAAGTGCACATCTAGCTCTTGCCACGTTTCTTGGGTGGCTTCTTATGTCTTGCTTTGGGTTTTCTTTATGGAAATCTGAAAGAAATCTGAAAAGTGATTTTTCTAGGAGTGACTCTTCTAAGCATATCTGGTATTAGAAGAGTTGTGTTCTTGTACACTTATCCAAGTTGTACTAGGAGTTGCTTTGATGTGGATAGCAATGGTTTCATTCTGAAATGATGTGCCACAATAAAGGATTCAAAATCTTTGTGGAGGCAGCAGAGAAATCCCCACATCTTGTGGCTATCTTTTGCCACGGGTACTGGAGTCTGATTATATGAACATTGCAATTTAAAAATGTCTCATAGTTACTACTACAATCAGAAACCATTGTGTATGAGAGGTCACAGTAAAAGAGCTTTTGAAAAACCCTAAGAGCTGTACACCTGCCTCTGTTTCCAACTATAACTTTAGATCTGGCTTTTAACCTTGGTGTCATTTAGCCTCATTTTTATATTTCACTGTTCATCCAGGATTTGAGCTAGAACATCACCAGGAAAGGCTCTGGTATAGCAAAGTGAATGAGCCTTTCACTGGAGGAATTAACTACAGGATAAGAGTCAAGTGCTACTGAACTTGCTTGACAGCTGTGAAGGGCTAAGTACAAAGGTAGAATATATATGCCATGGGTGTGGCAATGGGGAAAAAGAAATTTACAATTTGCATGTCAGACCAAAGTATTATGATATGACATAACCTATGGCTAGTTGTTATAATTCATAGTTATTGTAATGGTAGGCACAAAATGTAAAGCACAGAGCTGTCAGCCAATTAGCTGTGAGTTAATAGAAATCCACTGAAGTGTCAGAGGCAAAGACAAAACACTAAAATGTTTTATATAAGTGTATGATATATTTATACATGCTTCCCATCATGTGATCTGTGCCCCTCTATCATGCATTTTAGCCTCTGTTCTGTGAGCACTGGTTTTCCTGTGACATCACTTGATTTCTCCTTCCCATTTTCTGTTATCTGATGGAGCCCATAAATCCTGAACCCTCCAACCTGTGCTGTTTTATTCTCACTGCTCCCGCAATTCTTACACCTGTCTAAATGATGAGAGACATAAATTTCCTCCTGTGAACTTCTATGTGTTAAATCCTTGAATAGGGATTATAACACAATAGGATAATCCTTCCCTCCCCTTTCATAGCTATGAATAATGACTTTCAATTTAAAATATAGGTAGGGACATCTGAAGTATGTTTTCACAGGCCCTCTTAACCATTATAGCACTTGTATGTGTTTAATGCCTCTTTTAAAAGCAATGCAAGCTGTTACATTTGACACTGGGAATTTGTAAAGTGGCTAAAGTAGCAAGCAGACAAATCCCTGTGTATCAAAGAGGGAGTCACCATTAGGACCTCTTAGGTGATTTCACTATTATCAAAAATGTGCTATTTAATAGCATACATAGCATATATATATGACATTTATAGCATATATATATATAGCATTATGCTATAATGGCTTCAACTTACAGATGTTAGTGACATTTCAGTGATATATTAAGGCAGGTAATAAAACAGATTTCAGGAGCTTTCTGCCTCTTGACAAGCTTGAACTAAACCCCAGTGTCCATGCTGATGGTCCAGCCTGCTGCTGTTTGAAGACATTCCACCACAAATTGGTGAGAGGATGAAGTGAATGTTCAACTACAGCAGTTCTGGGGAAATGAGAGCCTCTCCCTCCACCCTAAGTATATCTATGAGGAAAGAGGACTGAACAGAGTGTTCAGATTTTCGTTGACGTGTAAAATTTGCTGGTGTTGTGAACCCTCTGCTTCTTCTGTTGTTAAAATGCCACATTTTCTACAACTAGAGGAAGAAATATAATCTTGTATATCTCTAAAATCTAATTTCCTGTAAATGTCATTAGCTGTAGATTTCCCCTGTTACTACTTTCTGTTGTAGCCAAGGGGAAGAGGAAATTTTTTTGATCCTTGGGGTCTGACACGAGGGATGTTCATAAATGAATGGGATCTCTTCAAGAAATGTCGTGGTCAGGAATCATGTTCACATGCAGCAGGGAAGAAAGAAAACAAAAGCAGTGGCAGGTCATTATTATCAATACTCTTTTTCTTTCCCAACATACCCCCTAGGAAGTGATGGCAATAATGAAACTTGTTTAAAGATAATAACTCACCATGATGACAAGAAAACCCTTAAGCCTCATTTAACATCTGACTTTATTGGCCCACTACCTTCACTATTTACTCTACAGCAAAAAACTTGGAAGACAGCCCAAAAGGAAAAGTCACACTTGCATTTCCAAAGTAACAAACATAAGCTGAGTGGTTTGATATTCACCAGCCAGTGAAATGAAACTAAAGAAAATTGGTTATTAGAAGGTAACTAACTGCTGCTGAACACCAAAATCTCCTGTGGAAGCTTTTTGGAGTGAGGAGCAGAGGGGAAAGTAAGGCTTGGCCTGAAGATAATTCCACCTTCTCGGGGCTGCAGGGATTTTGGTGACAAGGTGGGGTTCTTTGTGCTGGTGACATGGGACAAGTAGAACAGCCTTGCTTTCACCTTTTGCCTTTCCAGAAAGCCAAACCAATGAGTGCAATGTGTGTTTTTTTACAACACAAAATATATACAAGACAAAGAAGCCTGTGAAATGCTGCCATGAAAGAATGATACAGCTTAGGCAACAATACAGTTAAATTTTTTTTTTCTGGTTTGTGGAGAGGCTATTCTTGATGTTTTCCTTGTGCAACCTATCAACCCCTGGTAGCTTTCCTGATGACTTTACTCAGCCCTGAATTCTTTGCACTGGATCTTGCAGGAAAGTTTCCCACTGCTACATCTCAATGCCAGTTCAGTGTTGTGGATGGTGCTCGCTTTTCCTCAGTGGTGTCCCTCAGGCAGCTGGGGTAAATGAGGGGCAGGGGGATGCTGTGACTTTCTGTGCTGTGCAGTGGTGTGTTTGTGTGTGCTGGAGGGGGCACAGGGGGTCAGCAGCCTCAGCAGGGCTGGGGTGACCCAGCTGGGACAGATTCCTGAGAGGGAATTGCTGTCTTGGCTCTGTGGTGTTGGGCTCATGGATTGTGTGCCAGCAGCAAGACATTCATGCATGTTGTCAGCAAGAACTGATAAAGCTGTGCTCAGGGAGAACATGTTGTGGATAGGGAAAGATCTTGTTACCTCTCAATTGTTTATATAAGGAGGGACCAGTGGTTTGCTTAAATACTGGAGAGAAAAAAACCTGTTTAAATGTGGTGCTCTTTTGTGAGCGAGTTTTTTGTGTTCTGCTTTCCATCCTTAGAAAAGCCCAGTGCACAGGGTTTATGTGCAGCAGGAAGATGGGATTCCACCCTGCAAAAGCTGCTGTAAAGAGGAATTACACGAGTGAATTATGCAGGAGGTAAAACTGAGGAAATAGAACAAAGTAGTAATAGCCCTTTGGAAGGGTTTTATTATCTTTAGACAGCAAAAACAGTTGTTTTTTAGAGTTTATGGCTCAAGCTGAGCCAAATCCCTTTTGCACCATTTGACCAAAGTGGAAGAAGAGAGAAAATGAGACATAGAATAGCTTCTAAAGGCTTTTTCTTTGCATGTAGTTGTCAAAGAATGTACAAGTTGCTAACAATATGTAAGAAAATACAACATTTGAATTAATTTCCCCAAAAATAAACTGGATATATTGCCATATTTATTCCCAAATCATTTTGTTAAACACTACTCCGTCATCCGAAAAATTACGCCCTCCATACTACATAAAGAGTAAAAAATCCATGTATGGAATAAGTGAAAGTAAAACTCCATCCTAATTCACCCTAATGACCAATGCATAATGTGTACCCAGAAAGTGATAGATTTAAGCTCTACTAAATATCTGCAGTTTCTTCTGATGAAGTTTAAACTGATCCAGATCTTATTAATCACTTTCACATACTCCTCTAGGCCATAAATTACTTCTTCACATGAAGACGTGACTGCAAAATTCATGTAGCCATTCTAAAGCTCCCAAGATGAATGCAAGAGCAGCAATATCATAAAATATATTCATTACTTGTATTTGTTGTTGTTGTTTACTGAGAAGTAGTAATCTAATGTTTACTAGTTTTTTTGCAACTCCACATATAAGTCTGATTTTTTTTTTCCTTTCGTTGGGGATGGGAATTTTTTAGCAAGAAAATATTCACAGACCTGCATGTGTGTATTTTAAATTTGTTCTATTGAGAAAGAGGCATGCATTGGAAATTACAATTATTTTGCTGCTAGGTGCAGGTAAAAGTTATTTTCTCAAGCTCAAAGTCTGAGTGAAGAACTTGTTCATGATTTTTGGTCTGTGCTCTCTGGTCTTGGGTAAAGACAGACTTGAGGAGGGGGGAGACAGCTCAGGTATCTTCAGTTTAAAAGGAAGTAAAACCCTGGTGTGAGAAGAGAAAATGTGACTGCTTCCTCTGACTATAAATATCAGCACAAAAATCAAGGGGGAGGTGGGTGAGAAATGATAGAGGCTGGTCAAATTATTTTCTGTTGTGCAAAACTTTTATGTTGTGTGTAAGCTGTTCATGGTCCAGCAGATTCTAAGGTCACAGAGCACATCTCACAGAGATTATAGGTCTGAAATTAAATTGTAACATATCTTTTTATTTGTTTTGCATCTAAAACACTTTCAAGCCCGGTTTCATCAGCATGACAGTCACACTACCCTTAGACAAGCAGTGATTTTCTGGTTGCTTGTATGTGCTTTTCTGGCAGAAGGCACTGGCATGGCACAGCCCCTGGGTGAGAGATGCTGTGCACAGGCTGCCCAAGGTTTGGGGAGGACGAGCAGGGAGATGCTGGAACTTGCTGGCTGAGAATGGCAATACATGTTCCACAGAACATCACGTTTTTCTGCAGAAAGGTGGAGAATCGTGCTCACAATCAGGGCAGTTTTGGGGATTTCTTGTGTCATCTGATGACATTTCTTAGGGATTTGGGATATGCAATTCCTTCAGGCCAAGACAAGAGTCTTAAGACCTTTCTGTCTGTATGCTGGTCTCATGGAATAATTTTTTTCTAACTTTCAAAACCTTCCTGGATGTTGGTCTCCAGTAGCAAACACAGACTTATCAACCACACTTTTTGTTCCTGTTTATTCCATATCTCTTTTATAGAGGAGGAGGTCCACCCAGTTGATTAGTGGTATGGAGCACCTCCCCTCTGAGGAAAGGCTGAGAGAACTGGGATTGTTCAGCCTGGAAAAGAGAAGGCTTCAGATTTGGTATCTGAAGGGAACCTACGATGAATATGGAGAGAGATTTATGGGAGTATGTAATCACAGGACAGAGGAATGGCTTCAGATTGACACAGTGAAGGTGTTGATTAGATGTCAGGAAAAAATGCTTTACTGTGAGAGTGGTGGGGCACTGGCAGAGGTTGTCCAAAGCTGTGGACTCCCCATCCCTGGGAGTGTTCAAGGCCAGGTTGGATGAGGCTCTGAGCAGCCTGGTCTAGTGGAAGGTGCCCCTGCCCATGGCAGGGGTTTGGAATATGATCTTTATGATCTCTTCCAACTCAAGCCATTCTATGTTCTAGTCTACACATGGCTAGCCAGACCCTTGAGAATAATTTATTTGGCTGAATTTGTGTTAAGAAACTCTTTCATGGGAGAACAGATTGTTTGCAGGCAGGATTCTAATTTCTTTGTTCGTGAGTAGATTGTACTTGAATCAGAGCCCTCTTCTCTGAGGTAGGGAATAGGTACAGACAAGCTTTTATGTTTGAGATGTGAAGTGACATAGCTGAGGATCTGAGTGAGAAGTCAGTGAGAAAAGTGTTTTGTGACTGGCATCACTCCTTGCAATCCTTTTCAAAATTCCTTCGAGGTAATGACTTCATCTTACTCTGCTTTGTTCTAGTGTCATTTAGCACTTAGATTTTCACAAGGAATTGGTTCTCTAACCCACTGCTGTAGACATGAAACTACTTTTATGATAGGAGTCCAATAATTTTAGCTTTCAGAAACTGCTATAACACAAATGGTTCTCTCTGAATACAGTGACAAAGCAAGATATTTGTTTTTCGTGGTTCAGAGCAAACTGAGAAATTAATAGTGGAAAAAAAGGGGAGCTGTTTAAGGACTTACATGGTAATGAAAGAGAGGTAGGGGGAGATTTCAGCAGAGCAAAAATGGCATCACTTATTGCTTAATGCAGGTCTGTCTAGAGGAAATAATCTGATTTTTATCAAGTTGACCTATCTCCTTGAGAACAGTCCACACTCTTGTGCAAGCTAAGGTTGTCATGGATAAGAATATCTGTGAAAGATCCAAGACAGAACTTCTGATTTATATCCTTATGTCAAAGGAAACAGCAACTTTGAATTCAGCAGACAAAGCTATTTCCTCTGAATTTCAGAGCACAGAATCTGTGAGGTGTGCAGGGACCACCAGACCCCACCCAGCCTTTCTTGGGAACAGGGCCAGCCAGAGCAGGAAATAAAACCCAGCCTTGCTCTCTACCTGCACCAGGTCTGTGATTTCTGGCCACTCTAAGGACACATCCCACTCATTTTGGTGGTTTCAGAACAAATTGAAGTCCAACACAGACATTTCTCTGTTGATTTCCTACAGAGGCTTTGAATGAGCTGAGAGTTTCACTTATTTTTTAAACTTCTATTAAACACTTAGGGGTGTACTTCTCTCACTGAACTTCTCATCCTTTAAAATTAAATTACCCTCTCTTGGTGAACCAGATCTAACAAAAAAGACACAGTAAAGCAGAATAATGTTACCTTGCCCTGGTTTTCCTGATTAAACACTATTAGGATGGATGTCTTCCCTCATTGGAGTTATTTCCTTGAGGTACACCCTGTTGGACTGCCCTTCAGATATTTCTAAAAGCTACAAAGGGATTTTTTTAATGTTTGTGTGTTTCAGAGTTTGTAAAGAATTATTTCAAACATGAAATGTTTGAAATGCCCTGTCTATAAACTCATCAAAGCTTTTCCTCACATAAAAATGTCTTGAAAGTTATATACTATATTATAGTTCTGGCATTTAGCACAACCTCAGTGACAGTTAACTCTAAGGCCCTTTTCCCTTTCAGGAGGATGTAAAAAGTGGTTGCTAATTGCTATTAAGATGATATTAAATCTACTACTAATAGGATTAACTCGTCTGAGGCTCTCCAGTTTTATCCATGAGGACAAAAGGCAGGTAGTACTCAGAGCCAGCCCCCTCAGCAGCACTCTTAACTGTACATGTCAGGACAAATGTAGAATTTTTACTGTCTAATTAAAGACTGTGGCTGAACCTCCCTCCAGCAGGTGCCTAGCTTGGGATGTCTGAACTGCAGCCATCCTCTTTGTGGAAACTTTTAGGCAGAAAGTGTTCTTCTATATTTCTATTTCTATATTTTAAAAAGTATAAATAGAGCTTTCTGTCTCACTTTGAAAACTTATGTGGAAATCTTACATGTAAAAATTCTGCTGTCACTTTTTATGCTTTTTTTTTTTTGCCATCATTGATGCAACTCCTTTTCAGAGGGGCAGGTGGCAGCTGTGGCACTTCTGCTCAGATCCTCAGATCTCTCCTGTGCTTAGCACAGCTTGGTTCTGTCATTCAAAGCTTGAAGTTCCAGCCTATCCCAAGTAAATAATTAAGATCAAATTTGATTAGCTGAGGCCCAGTGAGAACTCATTGCTATGACCTTAAAGTAATATCTCTGCAAATTGAGAAGTAAATTTGGCAGGTAAAGGACTTCAATAATGTTTTGCTTTGGATGAAATCATTCAGGTTTGCATTAATCAGAATTTTTGGGGTTTTGGCACTCATTAATATGGAGTAGAACTTTTGACTAGAGACAGCTGTCTGCCAGCTGTAAATCTTTTCCATCCTGAGGAAAACTCTGTAGCCTGAATGAGTGTTCCTGTTTTGCCTTCTGCCACAGGGGCAGTCAAACCAAAGAAATACTATCTCAGACATGGTCTGTGTCTGGGACAATGCCCACAGCTAAAATTGAGAAAAATCCAGGAACTCTTAATACTGGTTGAGTGAATAAGTTGTGGAAAGTCCTATTGCCTACTTTTAAGAGGAGGTAACTTACACATTTTAAAAAAACTATTTTAAAGATTAGTGATAACTTTGGATTACATCCCGTGAGTGGGAGCATCTACCTGTAGGTTCAGCTGTGTGGTTTTACAAACAGAGTACTTTTAAACAGATCAGAAGAGCATTTTCATCTTTTTCCCTATAAACAGAAGGGATGACATAAGTATTCAGGTTTTTTCTTTTTTTCATTGTTTTAATTGTTCTTTTAGAATTGTTTTATTTAGGAAAGGGTGATATAATCCAAGCAAGTAGCAGAAAACCTTTGATCATCTTTTTTATATAATATTTTTAGGAATCAAAGTAATTTTCAAGAATCTATGAGATCAAGAATTACACCGAATTGTTTATAAAAAAGTGACAGCTGTCTTTGTTCTGTAGAATGTCTTGCTGACTTTGTAAGCTTAGCAAAAACCTGAGGAATTAAATTCTCTTCTGTTTAGTTCTTGGTGTAGAAGTACTTAAGGTACCTCTCAGAAACATCTGTGGGCTTAATCGCACTATGAAAAAGTTGAAGACAAAGAATAATATATCTGCAATTGTTCCCCCTAAATATTCATTTTGTATAATTTTTCTTCCTAAGATTATAAAATTAAATAGAATCTTAAATTACAAATGTATATCAAAATTTAGAACAACAGATTTTTCAACACCAAGAGCAAGGCAAGTAAATGAAATTTTAAATACAACATATATATAAAATCTTCTGAGCTTAATCATCTGGGAATATTTTCTGTAAAATCACTAGAAAAAGTACACCTGTGTGTGCTAAAATGCTGATGAAAATAAGTCATAATTTCCTAAAGTGTTTTAAAAAAATAAAAAATCCTGAGTTGCATAGGTGTTTAAAAACAAATAATTAATTGGTTCTAGTTTCTTGATCTTTACACCACAGCATCATTCAATGTTCTACCTTCCAATGTAGAGCACAGTACAAAAACACATAAAAATTGTATCCTGACATGTATGGTTACAGTGCTACTTCTGGGGGTAATTCTGAGTACTGCTAGGCTTAACACACAGAATGTTGCTTAATTCTACCCAAAATAAAATCCTTGCCTAGTGAGGGTTGAATAAAAATTAGATTGTTGTCTGATTTAATTCAGAAAATCTCTGTGCTAAATAAAGATTTCCCTTGCCTTTTTCTCTGGCAACGTTTTTTTCTAGGAACGCTCTTAACAGATTGAAAGCTCAAAATACGAAGCTCATCTTTGCAAATTCCTCACCAAGTTACAGCAAATAACAGCTAAATATTATTCCCAGTGCAACAGGAATGTAGCCAGGAGTCACAAATACATCAGAGCAGTGGGGTGTCCTTTCATTTGGATAATTTGCCTTCTTTCCTCTGTATTTGCTAAGATGACTTAATGCAGTTCTTCCTACTAAAGCAACACGCAGAGTCCACAGTTCCAGATTTCTTGGATCTCAAGGTGGATCTTGCTGCCAAGGAAATACCTCCTGGCTGGTATCAATGGCTCCAGCAGGGGTGATGATCTGTGGCAGGATTTTACATTTTGAGCCTGAGCATGGGGCTTGCACAGAAAGGCAGAAGGGGAAAAGAGAAACAGGAGGTCCAGAGAACTTTATACAGGTCCAGGACTAGCAGCTTAGGAGCTGGAGTTTAGAAACTCCTCAGTTATAATGATCAATATCAAAATACTAAACAGGGCTTCTGAAAGAAAACTAGGTTTTCCTTGCTCAAGGGTATGAGTTATGACTATTGGATGTTCTGAGGGAAAAAAAAAAAGGCAAGAAGAGCAGTTTCTGGAAAAGGAAAATTTCTTCCTTTTTGCCAGAAGGTGATTCAGTGAGACCCATTGCTGCCTCTCCCAAACAGTGGGTTTGCTGTGGTGTCCACTTCCAAACACAGCACAGGTTTCCGTGGGCAACGTGCTGCTGAACAGGGAGTGCAGCTAAAGGAATTCAAAGGAACACAAAATCTTCTTTATTCTCATCAGGCTGAGAGCTTTTGTCAACTGCAAGTGTGTTTTGTGGTATATCCAAGTAATACTTGGCACACTCCAGGTTCTGCACTAATATGGACAATATACAAAGTAATGTGGCATGGTATGAATAGATAAGGACTTTTATTCTTACCGTGCTTTTTCAAAACCAGCCTAACTCAGTATCTTGTCACCTAAATCCAACTGTAATAATCTGGAGTCTTTTAGGAAGTAGTTTCCCAAGTGAACTGTGATTCTAGGTCCAAATCACAATAAGATGTGCTGTTTTAAAGGCAGTTGTAGTTCTGCAAGTTAATATTGTGATTTCTCAAGAGCTTCAGCCAGTGTTTACAACCTGCTTTTGCCAAAGAACATCTAATTGTTGAGACAAACAGAAATCAATGAAAAGAGCGACTTCCACCTTCCAGAAATGGATTAACATGGGATGAGGAAAAGCCTCCTCTCCCTGGAATTTGACTGGCTCCAAGTTCCATTTTCTGTGTGTGCCTTCTGTCCTATCGCCTGTGCTGTGCAAAAAGCAATAACCAGCTTTGACATTATCTCCACCACTTATGTGTCTCTAAAATTACATTCTGCTTCTGGGTGTTTTTTCCCAGACTTTATCAATTAGGTTGTTCTTTTAACCTTTCATTCCTCCTTCCCTTCTGTCTTCTCTGATACCATTTGGTCTATCACAAAGTCTTTGATCATTTCCTAATAAAATAGTTCTGTGATTTTTAAATTTATAGTGAGAGTACTGCAGACCTCACCCAGAATATACTGCCTGCTAGGTGCCTGAGGATTATATTTATACATTAAATTTGGAAGGTTCGATTGTGTATTTTTTGTATTAATATGGGAAAGGATTGGCCAGAACCTTTCATTTTTACCTCTATCAATTTTATGTCCCCTGGAAATCACCAAACAATTAAACCAAGAATTTAGGATAAGTGAAATATTATTTCACTTATCTACATTCATCTAAGGAAGACAAGATGTTTTTTACCTCAGATAAGAAAGCTTCTGATTCTGAAAAGCAATGATCTCCATAGTGATAAGAAGGATACTTTAGAAGGCCTCTTTTTTTTTCATTTCCAGATAATTCATTTTTGTAAAAATGAGAGGGAAGTTATTTACATAGAAAAAAGATTCTGAAAAGATCTTAAATGCAAAATTAGCAGCTTAGAGTTATTATAATTAGTGCTTCCCACGCTATATTCTTGCCATCCTGTCATGGACATTTGACAAATGCTGCTGATTTGGAAGCTTGGATAAGAAATATTGCTTTAGACTTTTAAAGTAGGAGTTTAGCAGTTGTATCATCCCACATTTACCAGGAATCCATGTATAATCTAAATGCAATGTATATAAGACCTGCAAGGTGCTGTGTTTACCATTTCTAAGAATGCTCTTTTCAAGTAATTTAATACTCTGTGGTGCAATAGGGATCGGCTACTTAATCATTGAAAGGTCAGGGAAGTCCAGAAACAATATTTAATGATTCATTAATGTTGAAAAGGTAGGCAGAGATGCAAATGCTCATTCGTCTCTTAGGAGTGAATTGATGGATCTGCTATAGGTACCCAGGCTCTGGTTGGTAGGTTGGTTTATTTGTTTGGTTTTTTGCACTAAGCAGCATTCACCAGGGCTGGAGTTGAGTGTTGGTTGCTCTCCACTTGCTCTTGCTCCCTCTTGCTGTATCCCCCTCTCTCATGCAAGAGCAGCCTCAGGGTGTCCAATCTATATTTTTAGTTCATCAGAGAGGGACAACTGAGCTCCTGAGATTTAAAAAAAAAATCCCCTAGTCGAAGGGCTGGCTGAGAAAGTCTTTATTTGCTGGCATGTATTTTCTCCTTATGTTCTCTTTGTGTATGTTGTTGGAAATTAGAAAAGCAGAATAATATTCCTGTTATGAACAAAATGCACCATAAACTCTTATGTCCCTCTAAGCAAAAATCCCACTAGAGTATGGTGAAAAGAGATCCCAACTGTGCTTCTGCACATTTAAGGCTGTGTATAGGTAGTTCATAGAAGAAATGAGGGAGTGTTTCACTTTTGCTTATATAAACATGCTTATGTACCTAAATATATGTATTATACATAAAATACCTGAATCTTTTTCTCATTAGACAGACAGAAGTTAAATGTTTGGAAACAGACTCTCTTGGGAGCAATATGGTCCCAGAATGCCTTGAATTCAGAAGAATTGTTTTCTTTTCCCTACAAAGAGACTTATATAAGTGAACTGTCCTTTTAGCTAACTCATGATAAATTAACCTGGAATGTTTTCTGAAGTTTGTGAGTGAAGTTTTATGGAATGATGGAATAAGTGAAAAAGGGAAATGATTCCTTTGAAGGTGATGGTAAACATGGCTTATGAAAGTGCAGTATGTGTTATAAATTAATAGAAAGGAATCCCAAATTGGAGTAAAGCAGTTTTGATTATTTTCTTAAAGTGCCTATTAGTAGAAATTGATTTGAGATACTAACTCAACTCTTATTGTCTTGCTTGCTGTGAAGTACATTATTCTGGCCTTAATTGTGTCTTGCCATATTTGATATTGACATAGTCAAGGCTGGACTTGGTCAATAATCACAACTGATTATCACCACTAAAAATAACTATACATTGTTAATTCATTGAGTGTATTAATCACCCAACAGTGTCCTAGTGAACATTTATTAGAATGTCAAATGAAAGCATTAAAGAAAGGTTGTATAAATTAACATCCTGATAAACAATATGTATTATGTCATTGAAAGATGACTGTTATATATTTCCATAGTTAAAGTTGCAACAATTTAACTGCACTTTCTGTACCAACAAATAGGAAGAACCATAGTGGCCATGTTTTTATTTTCTGCCTTGGAAAGAGCACTCATCCTAAATAAGCTGTGTCAATAAACTGAGGAAAGATGTAGCAGAAAAAACCCAACTCACAACCCAAATTTTGATCAAGCACTGGAAGTTGTTCACAGGGACAGTGGAGTTTCCATCCTTGGAGATACTCAAAACTGTCAGACAAGGTCCTGAGAAAACAAAGAGACTGTATGAGATGACCTCCAGAGATCCTTTCTAATTTCAACCATTTTCTGATTTTTGTGCAATTTTGATTAAAATACTCTTAATGTTGTGTGGTAATTCAGAAAGTCTCTCTCACCAGTAAGGCTTATTCTACCTGTCCCAAATCTGCTGCAAGACATGGCTCACAAATTCATATCTTCATGTAAAAACCCACAGCAGCTTTTAATTAAACAGATGGCACTTTTAGGAGCTTTTAGGGATAAAGGGAAAAAACAAACTTGATCAAAGAAAAAAAAGTGGTTTTAAAAGTTTTCCAGGGAAATCAAGGCTTTGTCACATGTTACACTTGGATGCACAACCTCCAATGCTATTTATCAATGCAATGTTCAGCCTGAGATAAAGATATTTATGCTTTTATGTAGAGGCACTGAACCTTGAAGTATGAGAATTTGAGGAAAATTTGCTTTGGTACTTTAATTTCCTATTTGAATTAGTTCTTAAAGAATAAACTGTTCTTTATGATTAAAACAGTCAGTTTGATCTGAGTCTCCTGAAAGAATTGATAACTCACATACTATTTTCCCTCTTCTCTGGATTAATGTTTAATCACTGTGAGAGTCATGTTCACATAAGTCCATTTCTTTTCTGCTCCAAAGCAGACCTGTAAAACTTTAAATAGTTACCCTAGTTAGCACAATACTGATGCTGCAATGAGAAGGATATGAAAGACAACATTAATTTGCATTAACATTTTTTTAAATTTTGTTTTTCACAGCTATCCCATATGTAGACTGCAGATGTTTAGCGTACTTCTTCAAGAACTCGCTGCTCAGGTCACTGCTGTGTGATTTGTCACATAGTTACTTCATTAATCACATTTTTCTTCCTCCTGTGCTGGGTTGAGAGCTTAGGTGGAGTTTTTTGGTTTGTTTTTATTTTATTACTTGATATGACACTATTAATCACAGAATTGCAAAGTTAAAACAAACATTTAGTAGAACTCAAAAGCCAAATTGTGCCAAGAACTGGCTTTTCATACTCAAAGTGACAAACCATCATTTTCAAGTTATCACAGAGCACATCTGTAGTACTGATTGCAATCCACACACTACAGAGTCATGTCTAGGAATATATTCTAACATTCCCCACACTATTTCAGGCATGGTAGCAGATGAAAGGATTTATCACATCCAAACAGAACGTCTTTTTTTTTTAATTCCAGCATTTCAGCAAACACTTAGGTCAGGCTTCACTTTAAACTTGTTTGTATTAGGTAGATACATTATTGCATTATTACTTCCCTTTCCTGAATATAATTATTTGCCCATAAATGAATCTTGTCTTGAAAGACAAAATTATTTGGGTAATAGAGCCTGGGGATAGTGCCTACTTAGGTTTTCCATGTGCCATTACTAAAGATATGATATTCATTTTAAAAGGGGAAAAAATGCCTTCATACCCTGAGGAAGTTCAAGAATCAGATTAAGGGATAATGGATCATTATCAGGACTATATAAACAGCTTTTGTATTGATTAATCCATGTTACAACTCTTTAAAAGAGCTAATAATTTTAGTGCCAAATAAAGAGATTGCAGTTTCCAGTGAGGAAATGGCTGTAGCTGCCATTTGGGTGGCAGGTAAGAGATGAGTATGAGACACCATCCATTATTGTGATCCAATAGTGGAGCTGCTGACCACAGAGGCCATCATTACACAGACAAACACTAACTTCCCTCATTCTGGGTATTCTTGTTTCTTCACCATCTCTAATCACAACACACATAAAATAAGCAGGGATGTTATTTCAGAATGTTCGGTTTATGATGTGACTTGACATCCAGCCACATAGAAAATGTACTACTTCTTGATAATGTAAGACTTTTTTCTGGAATCAAAATTTAGAGAAATAAAGGCCAAAAATTTTCCCTCACTGGCACCTCTACAGTCACTTCTGGGGAAATGTAAAACTTTGGTTCTATAGAACTCATTTCCTTTTGTGAGACAGGATTTGCTTTGGCATCTTTGTAGGTCCATGTTCTCATCAGACACAAAAAGTTATTGATCTACCCAGGAAGAAGAAAGGAACTTGATTAGAATTACTACTCCTCTGTGTTTGAGACCTATGTAAGAGCTTCTGCCATAACTAAGAGTTAGTAACAGATAATGTCTATTTTATCTGTAATTAAGGAAAGAGAATCAGAATCTGGAAAAAGTTGATTTTTGAATAAAGTTCCAAGTTCATCACTCAAATAGTGTTAATTTCATTAGTCTTCTTGCAGAAGAGTAAAATAGAAAAAAAAAAACCAACAACATGCATCTACATTAGCTGTTAACTTTTAACATTTAAGTTTTGGTAGTACTAATAGAATTGTCTCGTTTCTTTATTCGAACACACATGTGTGAAATGCAGTTTGAAAGGTGTTTTGTGTTAAGCTTGAGTCATCCATTTGAAACGGAATTCCTTATGGTAAATGGTGACATTAGTGCAATTATTGGCAATTCACAGTTATCAAGCTAAAAGCATTCTCAAGTGGATCTAGCCAGTTCAGAGGTGATGGCTTCCTAAGGCAGCAAAAAGCTACTTGTTTCATCTTTATCCTTCCTTGTAGTCTTGCTCACTGGTTTCTAGAGAACATTTTAAGTGCCCCATAACTTTGAATTCAATTATTTTAAAATCTTTTTTACAAGTTTTGGTAAGGATTTCGTGCCACTTTAGCATTAATGAGGACTCACAATAAGCAGTTGCCTATAAAACACTTCCAGCTGGGCCCTGCCTCTCTGTAGAGCACCTTGGCCATAAAACTTTTGCCAACAGTTGCTGTCCTATGCCAGCCTACAGCATTCATTATAATATTTATATCAATGCAGAATTAGAATGCATTAGATTTTAAGAGATTGTTCCATTGCTTCCAGAACAGCTCACTGAAGTAAAAGCAATTATCTAGATGATGTTGATCAGAATAACTATAAAATAGCATGTCCTCATAATATGTCTGATAACAAAATGGCCAACACAGAAGTGGTTAAAATTTCTGTTCCCTTAAATACAGCAACTCATTCTTCTTTTTGCACACCTCACCTTCCTTTGCAGTTAAGGAATTAGATATTTTGAGAGCATAGGAAAACTAGACTGGATTTTAAACCTGAAAAATAACCTTTTAAAATCTATACAGTACTTTCTAATAGAGAGCTTATTTTTAAATTGTACCTACATTAGATTGGAAATTGCAAACGTTTTGGAGGCTATTATTCCCAGAGATGCTTGTAAAATGTTTTCAAAAATATCACCACAATGTAAAACATTATGATACACTATTGACTAATGGCATTAAAATAAAAATAGAGCCAAGTATTCAGCCACAAAATAGGTACAGATGCGACTTAATATATGGATAATGTCACTAAGAGAATTTTTCATTATACTTTTCAGATCTACTTTTGAAAGCTTTGTTGCTGTAGGGTTTCTTTGACTCTTCTTCCTTTTCCTTGACTACTGCCTGAGACCAGTCTGGCTTTTCCACCCCCTCAACGTTCTCCCAGAATTTCTTTTACTTGGGTTTTTCTCATTACTACTAGATTCAGCTGGTTTAAATACTTAATTGACCTCCTTTCTATCTTATACTCTCTGAGGACTGCTATTGAAAAGTTACACTACCATTATAACCCCTGAATTATTGCTCAATGCAGCTCTGTGTTCACTAGCTCTTTTAATATTTCATTATAAGTAAAAATGTTGGTCACCTTTGTTGCTCTGCTCTGAACTCAAACATTTCATTTCTTTCTTTCTGAAATGTTAATCCCAGAACTCAGTATTATTTTTAATGCACGTTTCCACCAAACTAGATTAAGAATTCATTAGTAAAACCACTTGAAATCACTTCAGTTGCAGAAGCACTGGGCTGAGCATGCACTGAAGCCAAAGCCAAATCCTTACAGTCTGAAGCCTGTTACATCAAGCCAATGCCCATGATATGAAAAAATAGAAGGCTGAGACATGTAAGAGAGGATTGACTTGAGTACTTATGATTTGACATGTATTTTTGGTCTCTTAGCATTTTAATCATTTCAGATGTACAAAATTCAGACTGACAACTAATACAAAAACAGCAGGAAAGATTAAAGATGCAGACTTTTGGAGAGCAATGGTCTGTTGTGTTTTTTCTTCGAGATAAGCCATCACATGAAGTGAGTAGCCTTCATATTCCAACAGAAAAAACATAGGTGGAGACTTTCCTGTTATCACAAAAGCAAGTTGGGTTCTGACTTTAATGTTATTCTGGCTTAAACGTGACAAATGTTTCATTTGAAAACTGTCAGCCTTGTACAGCATCTTCCAGCTGAAAATGAAAGAGGAGAAAGAAAGAAAGAATACCAGTCCTTTTTGTTATGCTATTCTTGCTGAAATAAAATGGCAGATAGTCATAAAACTGGAAGAAAACAAGTTGGTGATGTTTGTAGCCAGTCAAGCACAGCTCTCCTTTCATCTGGATAATGAATCATTCACACATTCACAGTCAAGTTTTCACTTTCTCTGACACGTAGGTTTTAATCAACAGATTGACATTGTCTACAGAAAACTGGCTGTACTCAGGGCAGCCCTCAGCTGGGGAAAAGTACAGCAGCAAGCCCCAGCTGCAGAAATGTGTGTTTGCAGGGTTCTCTGGTAGTTTTGGTGAGGAGTAACCTCTCAGCCTCTTTTTTTTTTCTCCGAGTTTGCACGCATATTTTATCGTCTTTATCTTGCTGTACAGGGTCAGATAGCTACACTCAGTCTGCAGATGGGATTGTTTATCACTTGCCTGGCAAGTCCTGCTGGTTTGCCAGTAGTCCATGGCCTTGGTAAATCCTCTGGTGGGACAGAGGAGCTGCCCCAGAAGATGACACTCCTTGTTTCTTCCTTGCACTGCATCAGCATGCAGGAACATGACCCAGTGGGTTCCTATTTGCAAACACCCTACAGCTGCCACACGGACTTGACCTCGAGCTGACTTTGACACAATAATTACTAGAAAAGAGCCAGACTTGACACAGTGATTTACTTAACTGTACACATATTTTACTGTGTGCTGTATAAACTAGCACATTGCACTGTTTACAACACTTGGCTGATATATTTGGGAAAGTAATTGGATAGTTCTAACTATGTAAAATTGCTTATGTGAGTGTGACAATGTGGTGCACTGCTGCTAAGAAGGTTTTAATCAACTCAACATTGGGTTCATTTGGTTACTAATCTCAGATGTCTATGCTTCATTTTTTTATTATAGGGTGGAAGTTTCCATAAATATTGAAGACAGACTAAGTAAAAGTAATTATTTAGGGCTTAGCAAGGAGTGTAAGCAATAGAATGTAAAGCCATACGAGCTGAAGTAGAGATTTTTTTTTAAAGAGCAGTTCTTTGAGTATAAGCTAGATTTACAGGAAAACTGTGGATCATCAACATCATATGAGAGCAACACAGTAAACTTGTTTACTTGGAGTATATATGTGCTTCAAGAGTCACCTTGTACAAAAAAAATGAGCTTTAATTATAACAAAACATCTGTTCCTCTTACGAAATGGAAGTCAGCTTCTAAAAAATTGTGGGTTTTTTCCTGCTGCATTCTTTCCTTATGGTTGTAGCTTCACAAATATGTGGTTTCTGAAAATGTTTTCAGAAACTTTATTGGCACAATCCATCCCCTCCATGGGGTTTAGCTGAGGGGTCAGTTTGTGACAGGAATTTGCAGGGCTGGGATTGCAGGGCTTTGGGACTCTGCTATCTCTGGGATTGCAGAGCTGGGATCCTGGGTTTGGGGCAATCTGCTATCTCTGGGATTGCAGGACTGGGGTCCTGGTCTTCAGGGAGTGTTGTAGCTCTGGGATTGCCAGGATGGGACCATGGCTGTGCTCCTGTTTGTTCATGGTTCTCCTCATCTCCTTGATGTGGCTTTGCTGGGCTGCTGTGGGTGTCCACAGGAGCATGTGTTGCTGCACATCAGACTCCTGCAGCAGCCCCAGGTTGCCAAGTCAGCTCTGGGCTGGCCACAGCCCTGGTGCTGTCCTTGCTGTGCCCTCTGGCCTTGTTCCCATGGCTGTGCCCTGGCCATCCTGGCTGTGGCTGTCCCCAGTGCCAGCTGCCAGGACACAGCCCAGGCTCAGCCTTCAGCATGGAGGTGCCTGTGGGTTGCACTGTGAGCTGCCCCATGGGCCCTGCTGCCCCACCATGGCACCTCTCCATCCTCCCTCAGCCTGCACTGAGCCCTGGCATCCTCCTAGACATCCCTAAAATACACTCTTAAGGTCTTGTCAGAGTTAAAAGCAAAATGAAAACTGCAGAAAAGGGAGCGAGAAACAAAACTAAGGTGTTTTTTCCACTTTGTGTGCAGAAAAACTTTATGCCGTTCTGATCGGTAACAGCAAAGGCACTTACAGCACTAGTTTGTTTTAATGCAAGAAGAAAGTTTAATTTGGCATGGCCTTATTCTTGGGGTTTGTTTTGTTTATTCCTCAAGGTGCTTTCCTGTAGCCAGTGGGGATGCAGTGCTTCCTTGGTGTCCCGAGGCAGGGGCTGATCTCCCACAGCCTTTTCTGGGGGGCTTTTCTTCTCTTCTGGGGGCACTGCTGCCACTTTTGTGACAGTTTTGCTGCCTTTGCCTTTTGCTCTGTTCTTTTTCTTGAGGATTTTCTTTTTTCATCTGGCCTCACGGTAATTAAAGACAAGTGAGTCAAGCCTTACCTTGGATGAGGGAAGATGAGAGCAGAGAAAAAAGAGGCTCAGACATAACTCTCTTCTTTGTTCTCATCTATCAAAGAAGAACTTGCCATGTTTTCTACTCTTTTGCCGCTTGTTACATCGTAAATTTGACACCTATTAATTACATGTTACATTATAAAAGTTTTTCAGTTTTTAAAGTGATTCATATTTTTTTCTATCTCTTCTTTGCAATGTTACTTTTTGGTTTTGTAATTGCCGGTTTGGTTTTTTTTATTGTTTTTACATGAAATCTGGCATGAATATTTTTACCTGAAAGGTATATAGAAGACATATCATGCATGACAACTATATTAACTATATTTGATCCCAGTAATGGAAGTTGATATTTCTCCATTAAAGTTAATGGAAATGTAATGATTTATGCCAGCTGTGAAGATCTCTTTGGTTATACTTGCTATGGGAAACCCATTTGTTTGGTGGAATGACAGGGTTCTTTATTCTGAATAATTTAAAAATATTTATTTGACTGGTTATTAATTCTCAGCCTGTAAAAGTTTATATTTAGAGGATTATTGGTAGTGAGGCTACTTTGTGACTATGGAGAGGCTGCTGTTTCCAGAGGCTTACAGCTTTTATGGATCTACAGGGTTTAGGCCTACAATTACTGCAGTGTTGGTCCAGTTTATTGGGAGGTGATGGTCAGGCTCAGGGTCCATCGTTTCCTGTGTGCTCAGGGAGTGGTGGTGATGGAAAAGAGGCACAGAACATTGGGTTTATTTTGGTCCCTTGGAGAGGAGGGCTCAGCAAACACGAGCCTGCTTTTCCACACCTCTTGTTCCAGAGCAGCTGTTGTTTGTTGCTTGACCTCTGGCTGGGAATTCCAAACCGGTGTTGCCATAAAAGCCTGCAAAGAGCAGCCTGGGCTGGACAAAGCAGCCCTTTGCTGTGCTGGTGTTGCACTTGGCAATGCCCTCCTCCTCACAGCTTAAAGCCATCCTTAGTTAAGGCTTCCAGGTGAAAGCCTTTGCCTTCTTTATTACTTCTCTTTCATAGTTAAACCCATTACTGCTAAAATTTCACAAAATAGAACTTGTCTTCCAGAGTTCTGCCCTGTACAAAGGAGCAGTATGTGTTTTGCTGTCCGTGCTGTTTTAACAGTTGATCTTTCATTTCTGCCTTTATAGCACGGTGTGACCTCTCTTCTGTGCTATATTGTGTCTGTCCTTGTGGACTGCTTTCACTTTGGTGATATTTCACTTTAATTTCTTCTCAGACCATATCTAGTCTACTGCTTACTTCTAGTGGAATTCAGGTTTCTTATCTGCAGGCCAAGCACGATTCAAACTATAAATTTCATTTCTTTTAGTATTTTTCTGCTAAGCTACTGCATTTCGAGAATTACTTTCTGCTCTGACTTCCCACAGTTTTAATTTTTAACCTTTTGAAGGAATGATTTCCATGTTCAGACAAGCAAATTGCTAAGTATTTTCAGGCTTCAACTTAATCTATTGTAATTAACATCATTATTTGATAAAACTGAGTTAGAAAAGTGGATTCCCTCAAGTGTGGAGTATACAAGTCCCATCTTTATTTATGTATGGAACAAAATTACTAGCTGTTCAAAAAATTTAAAGCATTTTAAAATTGGTTCTATAGTCATTTAACAACAATTCTGCTAGTGCTCCCTCTTTCTTCTCAAGTTGTTGTTTTGTTTTTGGGTTTTTTTTCTTAAGCAGAGAATATTAATTTCATGATCAGATATGCATTCTATGTGAGAGAGATGAATAATACTTTCCTTAGGATTCTTTTGCTTAACTATTTTTGTACCCTAATATAAAAAATCACAAATCAATTAATCTCTTAATTTGATTGTATTTCCAAATTTAAGAAAACCTATGCAAAAGGGGGTTGTCTTTTGAAGCTGACTTAATCTTAAAAGATAATAAAATTGCATTGTAGGCATTATAAAATTTAATTATTGGAGAAATTGTGACACTTTAAGAAATCTAGTAAAGCTTGGGCTTTATTCATGTGTGACTCAGCATGAGGGTGAATTTGCTTTTTTAATACACATGAAGAGACCTGGTGGTGAAAAAGGGTCACTGATGTATGTTGTACATGTGTGGATGTCTTCTCACAACATACTGAAGAATTTCAGTAGAATATATGTTGTTATATCTTAAACAGGTATTCATGTCAATTACTGAGAAAAAAATAAATTGTCCTCTGAAGTCCAGGGTTAGAAATATGAAGTTACAAGGACAGGTATTTATAGATATATTAGTACATGCACACACATGTACCTGCAAAGTCATTTCCATATGGAAAATGGGAAGGAAAAATTTATTTTGACTGTCAGAAAATACTGTTCCACTGATCTTTACTTTCAGTCAAGAAAAAACACAGGTTTACATGGGGAGTGAAAAACCTATGATGCTAAATGGAAACATTTCTTTAGTCTTATGTTTACTCAACCCTCTTAAACTTTCTCTAATGGTCCCATTTTTGACTTGAATGAATCAATTATCAGTGGTCCTTCCACATCCTTCTTTTGTCTGCAGAGGCAAGCCATCTATTAAGGGACAAATATATTGCTTCAGGATTAAATAATTACCTGCATTATATCCAAAATACTCCATAGCAATTATTACACTTAGAAATTTTTGGTTATGGTTCAATAAATAAACAGGCCTAGGAGAGAAACTTACCAATGCTCTTGTATTGGTAATTGCTTTTCTAGCTGAAATACAGGAGCAGAAGAATTTACTAAATTTCACTATAATTTTTGCTTTTCACTCTGAATTTTTAATTTCCTCTTTTTCAAGGAACAACCAAAGGTAGGAAGGTTACAAAATACTTTCTTTGAAAAGCATTTCAGATTCATTAATAATGGTTCAGGTAAATCCATGTGACTAGGATGCTTTGTAGCAGAGTCTGATATGTAACATGTCTGGTGTGTCACACACATTCTCTCTAGCCCAGATATGGGATTAAATTGAAACAGATGTAATATTTCAGAATGCAGATAATATGAATCCTACAAAAGATGTGATTTGATTAAACTAATATAGTAATGGCATGGATTAGAAGGCCTTTGAAATGATACCTGTTTCTTTAGACTGAGTATCTTACATTCAACTCTGAGATGTTGCTCCTTCCAAATAATGGTATTTTTGTTGATTGGTTTAAGAGTATCTATGAAAGTGAGATCCTACAGATAAAGCTCTGCAGCCAGATTAATTTACAAACAGCTTTGTGCACTGACCACTGAGAAAACAGACAACACTTCTTTCTTTCTTTTAATTTACTTTACCCTGTAGGATCTCACTTTCAGCTGTGTGTTCAATCAGAATGCATTATTTTTTTTCCCCACTAATGACTCAGATTTCCAGTAAGTGAAGTATAGTTCTTAGCTTGCAGCGCCAGTTTGTTCACTTCTCGTTGCATTTGCAAGATATTGTACATGAAATGATTTTTAAATATTGATTCGCTCAGAACTGATTGCTGGTTGTACTGCTAATCATTACACTATTCTTTATTCTTTTTTGTTCTGTTAAAGATTTAAGTATCTCATTATAAGACAGCTTGCTTTACAAGGAGCAATGTTGGGCTATGATGAACTATTCAAAACTATTCCAATCAATTGAATTGGTTGTTGGGTAACTCCATGCATCTTTGCACCAGCAGATGCTGGTCCTGACCAGCAGACTCAAGGAGCAGCAAGATGTAGATGCTGGAAAGCAGAGGTGGTGAGGTTGTTTGGCCATTTAATGTAAATACCATTATTAATGATAGAAGAACATTAACTTTACAGGTGAAAGAAACTTTGGGTGAGGACTATGAAGTTGCCTCTTTGGGATCCTCACATATTCTAAATATATTCTAGTGGCTACATACAAAAAGAATTAATTGCAGTTGTCAGAGTGGGTCTAAATATTCATACGTAGGCATTTACTAATTAGTTTCTAGCCATGAGCTCAAACTGGAATATGTATTTGTGCATATGCTGTTAGCACACAGCAAATGTGATATTAAATATATTCACCTAAGAGGCTTAAATGAATTCACCTTACCTCACATTCTATAAAGCACGAGTACACACAAAGCTTGTTACATGGGCTCAGCTTGTTAAGCTGCAGTAACATGGTCATATTTCTAATCCTTAGAGTGTCAATATCAAGATTTAATACTGTTTAATGAATGCACTTTAAATTGATACCTCTTGTTAACTTGGATTAACTTTCATGTTGTCTCTATGACAAATGTGGAGAGTATGATAATATTTGTTTTACTGTCCTCTAAACTAGCAGGAACCATTATGCCTTCACCTTAGTGTTGCCTAAAAGCATCATTTGCAAGCATTATTTTCATGGCCACGCAGTCTCTTATGAATCATATAAAGCACTATTAACTGCTGTGTTTTATACAGGCAAGCATATTTTTGGGAGATCAATGAGTATCATCTCTTCTGAGTACCCATCTACATTTTTACGCAGGATTCATTTTTCCATTTGGCACAGCATTTTTATTAGGTCAGTAATAGCTATATTTACAAAATCATTAATGTTTTGTAAGACAGAAATGTGTAGGACAAAGATTATGGCAAAATAATTAAATGCTAAAGTCAATTTTACCTTTTGTTCTGAAGTTTCGATCTTAAATTATTTTGAGTAGGCAATAGTTCGGAATTGTGGGAGTTGGTAGTAGAAGGTGGAAACTGTTTTTCTGTGTTTACAGGTATATACAGCTGAAAACAAAATCATCAATACATTTGAAAAGGAGTGCTTGAAACTATATATAATATATATGTTAGTGCTGGGATTTTGGGGTACCTTTTAACATGCACTGATTCCATTTAAGAAGCTGTGGGAATGCTCAGATGCTCATTTATTTACCTAATTCATGGAATCTGAGGCTTTAATCAGCTCATCCTGAAACCTTGCACCAGAGGCACTCATCCTCATTAATACAGCCAGTTTCTCCTACAGAAAGAGATTTAAGAACAATTTCACAGAACTGTAGCAAAAATACTCTTCCTTCTCCCAATATTTGCAGTTATTTTATTACCATTAATGTGTTTTTCCACCTAGTTATGTCTGTGAAACTCCCCTTGAAAGACAAATGCTTTGAACATTCTAGGTAGTTTCTTGCTCTAAAGGAAATATTTACAATGGAGTGCAAACAATTTTTTTTTTTAAAGAACCAGACTATTATGAGAAAAGTTTGTTGTTGGAGTTGATCAAAGGGACAAGACTTTTTCAGGTCTCAAGCTGGCTGAAACTTGCCACTGTTGCGAGACAGGCTTTTTTTTTTTTTTTCCAGTTTTGCTGGTCTTAATGAACTCGCTGGGCTTGTTCAGAAAAGCAAATAAACACAGAAAATGTGTGCTGAGGTCCTGACACATGGACTTCAGAGAATTATCCATAGTTAAACTTGTAGACAGTGCAGCTGGCCAAGGTGCAGCTCAGCATGGAGTTGGTCTCGTGTGATTTAATGAGGGATCTACTGCAGCAGGGATGAGCAGTGTGAGCACCAGCATGTCACAGAAAAAAATAAGGATGGGGGGAAACTGAAGCAGGGGACCTGTTTGCAAAATGTAGCCATGATTTATAAATCTAGTTTTGGCACACAAAGTATAGAAGCAAAGGAAAAGAAGAGATGCGGTGATTATTTGATCTTTTCCAAAGTTCACGATCACATTGTGTAGACAGTGGGTGTTTTTAACAATAGCAATATCCCCAGCTACTTCTCTGACTGTTGTTAAAAAGGCAAGGCCACAATTTAAAAAGTTTTCATAACTTCCTTAATCATCTCCTGCTAAGCAAAAGGAAATGCTGGCCACATTTAATTCACACTAATAGATAAACCAGTCCTAAACGAAGATGGAGGTGTGAAATTTCCAGCTATGCTGGAAAGAAATAAATCATCAATAAAATATTTCTTTATAGGCATCTTTTCCATAATGTCTGGGAAGCGTTAGGTTTAAAATAGGCTTATTTTACATAATTGCAATAGCATTCTTCTCTGCTAAGGAAGAAAAAACTCCAAAGTGCCACTGTTCTTAGATTTTTATTTATTAATGGCCAGAACTTCAAGCCTCATGAATTTGTTGAGAAGACTAAAGAGAACCTCTAAAACCATAGCAGTGTTTTTATGCCACTGGGGAAAATCAGTATTTCTCTGCTAAACCTGTCTTTCTGGTCAATGATCCATGAACAGGGAAGGATTTCCAAATAAGCCAATGGATGCTTCAAAAGAGCTTTTTGTCTCTTGTGTCAACAGGCACATCTGAAATAATGTTGCAATTTTTAACATGACACATCATATTGAGCTGCATAATTTCTGTGGCAAACCTGAAGTCAGTGTGATATTTTACAAGGTAGCATAAGTAATATCTTATTTTATCCTCTGTCTGACCAACAGCTTCAACTGCCCAGCTTAAAATGTAAAAGCAGAGATCAAAGTTAAACTAGAGAGACTTTTGCAGGATTGATCTAAGATTTTAAAGAAAGAAAGGATGTTATAATGCAAACCCAGACCTCTGTACAAAATTAGTTTGTAACTTTTATCCTCAGTGTGAATAACTGTGCATCTTTAATTTTGATTTGGACAAAAAGTTGAATTAAAAAGTGCAACACCTGTCCAATATGTGCTATAAAATACATCCTGTGAAAGTAACAACCCTGTTGGTTGTTTTATAACCTCGTGTCTGTGGGATGACCAGGGCTGATCGTGTAGCTGGGGCTGTTCTTTGCGGTGGGTGGCACCACAACCTGATCTCACAGTGATACTTTTGGCAAGGCACTGCACAATTCGGTGTTCCTGATAAACTCTTCTCTCTATTCTAATAGTTCCAAAGCTGTTGAAACAAAAGAATAAGTCACTACCTTCAAGATCTGTGTATCCATGTTTTGATGGGTGTATTTATTTGCCTTGGGTGTGATGTACCAAGCTACTACAAAGAGAAAAAAATAATAATTAAGGAATTGCAACCAACACCTCCGTCCCCCCTCTCTGTATGAAAACTAAGAGCCAGCTATACTATTCCAGTTCTCTAATCCTCCAATGTGTTTTTCTTAGCAGCAGCAACACCTCTTTTGGGAAATGTAACCATGGAAATTAGAAATTACTATCCTAACAGCAGTTTGAGAGTCATTTATTGAAAAGGGTGCTCTCTTTGCATTGTAAAGCTGAAAGGCAGAGGGAATAAGTTGTATGAATTCATGTTAATGACCAGGGCTTGAAATACTGAAGAGCTGAACTACTATTTAATGACTGAAAATGGATGCAAATTGTATCAGTGATAATGAACCAAAGAGAAAGTGAAATGTATTAGAGTAAAAATAGTGTGAATCCCTCAGTTTTGAAAACCTTTTCTGCCTTCACAATCCTTGCTATTCATAAAAGTACTTGAATGTTCTAATTGTTTTAACATCTCATCAAGGCTTCCTATATCAATGGGAATGTTCTCTTTTCCTAGATATGATTTAATGACTTAATCACTGTGGTTTCTTACTGTGAGCCCTGCTAATAGGGATCCTACACAAATTACATAAATTGTATTCACTCAAGGACTGTAAATAGTGAAGCACTTAATTCTATTACTTTTTTTTCCTCCTCAATTCAATTGAAATGGAACAACTTAAATAGAGCAATTAGAAAGCTCTCTGGCAGCCCAAGAATAGTAAAGATTATCTTATTTTATTATGATTGCTTTTAGATCATTAATGTAGACAGCTAGTTTGGGGCTATATCTTAGATTATGTTGATTATCAGTCCAAGTAAAATACATGTACACTGGCATGAAGTGCATTTCTTACCAATTCCACCCTGTGCCTTGTCCTGTGGCTGATGTTTTCCATTAAATGGGTTATTCAGGCAGGTTTGCTGAGTGCCTGCTTGCAATAAGCAGGCTTCAGCCTACCACCCTGCCTGCCTTTCCTCCTGAAGCTGTTTATGATAATTCCAGCTGAGTATTCAGAACACGTGCACGGCGTTGTTGCCTGTCACACAGGCTGTTTGGCATGAAGGCTGTCTCTGATCTTCCACTCCTGTTAATAGGCCATTTAAAATGCCATGGAGTCACATTTATTAAAGCCTTTGAGGCTGAGCTTACACAAAGAGAGCTTGCTGTATTTTCTAAGAGTTTACTGTAAGGGAAGCACGTGAGCGTTGTGGTTGTGTTTGCACGCTCAGTTAATTTCTCTCAGGCTTGCAGGCAAACTACTTAATGCATGCAGCTTTCAAAGGTCTGCTTACAAGCTGTGGCTTACAAATATAGAAGGTTTTCCTCGGTAATGTGCCTGTTTAAGCATCCACTGTTGCAATAATGCATGTTGAGGGTACAGTTACAGTACATTTTATTCAGGTTTCCATCAGCTGGCTCCTTCTCTTGACCTTCCCTTACAGCCACATGTTAGATTCTAAGGTTGTGCATCCTGGATAGCTTGTTGAAGTAATCCAGATTATGACTGTATTCTGAAGTTCACAGAGTTCATTCAGCCTAATTTTCAAAACAAATTAAATTTTTTATCAGATGTCTATTTCTCCAAGGCAGTTTGATCCTGAGTTGTTGATCCTGCCTTTGAGCAGGATTCCTGCAATTGGCAGGAATTGGTGTGGCCAACAGAGATTATCGTCCAATTTCACTTCCATTAACATTTTAAACTAGTTTTTGAGATATGTCTCCATAGTAAATCTCTACAAACAAGAGAAGAGATGGTGGCAGCTTGTTCTAGGGAAAAGATTTCTAACTGTTCCCTCACTCACTCTTGTCCCAGACCAGAGTGGCAGTGCTGAAATGGGCAGAGCTTTTTCTCTTGCCAGCTGGGGCTCTCTCCCTGCCATTCCCTGTACTGTGGGTCACAGAGGAGCCTCAGTGACACGAGCCCTTTCAGAGAAGCTGGGAGCTGTGCCCCACAAAATGCACAGTGTGGGCATGTCCTGCTTGCTAGGGATGGGCTGCAAGCTGTTTGGGACCTTACTGGTATGACTGGGGTGGAAAATTTGGGTATCTTAAGGCTGGACAGCACCAGGTCATCACACAATCTTTGGGTCATTAAATAAAAGTATAAATGACTGGAGGTATTCCGACTACAAAACACTTTCCTTACAGAATTTCTATAGAATTCCTGCAGTTAGAATTATCTAAATTCTCTATGCTTTTTTTAACAGCATATTAATACTTTTGCAAATTATTCTCCATGAAAACCTTAGAGTATGAACAAAGCAGTGGAGGATTCAAATTTTAATTTCCCCAGGTTCTCCATTTTGAGTTTTTTTTAATGGGGTTGGGAGGGAAGAAGAGAAACAACCTTCTACAAGTATCTAGGGATATTTTACAAACAGCATTTCCTTGGTAAACAAATCTTTGTATTTAAACAGATCTGAAATTAATAACATTCTTTTCATTTCTTGATTCAATCTGTCATTAATATAGCTTACATTCACTTCTGAAAGTTACACCAGCAACCAGTTTTCAGTACAAACTAATATCTGAGATTTAGAGTTGCTACATCTATTCTCCTTGAAGGTTTAGAAGCAGTTTGAGTCTTGTAATGAAGGTGACTGCTCTGTTGCAGAGCTGTGAGGGGTTTCAGTAACATCTATGAAAGCCAGTGTGTGTCAAGCAATGGTAGTGCATTCTAATGTCATATATTGAGCACATTCTTTCTGATTTGTACACTTAAGTTTGCAACTTTACAAATGCATATTTCACAAATGTAATTTATATTTTCTGTTGTTTTTGCATAAATTATCTATCCTCTTTTGGCAATCTTGAAAGGATTGACTTGCATCTATAAGGCAGATAAATTATGGATTTAACTAGTTGCTCAGTCCTTGCAATCTAAAATTAGAAAGGCCAGGACAAAGGATGACCTGAATTACACCCAGCATTTGGTACCTCTATTTGTCACCTCAACAACTATTCTCTTGGGCTGGTACCAGAGCAGACCATTAAAATCAGCAACCTGATAGAAAAAAATGGACTGTTTGCCCCTCAAAGCAAAGGTGGCCAAAAAAGGGTAAAAAACCTGTATTTATCATAGTTTAAATGTGCACTAAAACCTTCTTGAACTGAAAATAATATTGCCATATAAACCCCATAAATAGAATGAGGGCCATGTAGGATGTCTTGAGTCACCAAGAAAAAGAAAAGGGGGATTTGAGCAGTTCGTGTAACAAACAGTTGTGTGAGTTATCTAAGTATTTCTGAGCACCCAGTCCCTCAGGGAGAGGTTGGTACAAAGACTCATTTACTGACCTGACAGTAACTTTTGCCCATGTGCTGCAGCAGGTTGTGTTTTCTGCCTTCACTTCATGTTTTATTTCATTTTATCTGTCAGGTTCCCCGACTTCATGTTTTTCCCTCATGCCCAACATGCTGGATGGGGAAAGTTAATGTTTTAACTTTTGGTTCCATGGTGAAGATCAGGTTCTCAAGCAGATTAAGTGAACTGTTGGATTATTAAGGGGGTTTTTTTGTTCCCCTTTGTAACATCTGCCTTTAGTTCTCTGCTCCTGATCCTTGCCCTGTCCCATACATGTGGTGTGCTTTGATCTGGCAGTGTGTTTGGGATGTGGGCATGCTGAGGCACCCTGAACTGCTAAAATAAAGAAATGCAGGGTGATTCCCCTCCAGGATTAAACGCCTCATAGCTGCTCCTTCCCAATAAAGTCCCAGTCCCCACACTGTGTCACTCACTTCCTTCTCCACTCTTCTCAGCAGAGAAAACATGCAAGCTCACCCTTAAGTGAATTCCTATGTACAAACCATTGCCAGAATAATGTGGTTTTTTGCATTCTTTTTGCTGCAGTACATTCAGGCTATATCCATGCTGAAGTGCCTTATATAAGAATTTAAATAGGTAGCAGCAGGACAATTTAGGCCTTTTCATGTCCATCACCCTAGCAATAATGGCAGGTAACAACTCCTGATGACTGAAATATGACTAAAAGATGAGGGAATTTTCTTTTGAGTTTTTTTGCATTGTAAAGCTGAAAGAAAGAAGGTTCTTTCCACATCAGAAGGTGAAAAATGTGATTTGGAAAGAGGTTAGATTTAAAAATAGACATGAGACCTTAAGGAAAGGGGAGTGCTCCTTCTGTAACCTAGAAACTGAAATCCCTAAAGAAATATCCAATACAGCTAGACCTGAAAAGAAAGAGAATTTTTAAAATCCAGTGAAATAAGCAGAAAAAAAATCCTAAAAAAAGAGAGAGAGAATGCAAATAAAATGGTAATCACAGGTCTATAGCTCTTACTCATGTGGTCCTTTGTCCATCACCTTAACAACTGTCTTTGAAAAATGTGAGAAATAGGATTTATAAAAGCTTAACACATGACTAAATTGCTTGTGTATCTGGATTTTGTCGTAAGAAATTGTGACTGAGTGGTTCTGGGGCTTTCTATAGGTTGGAAAATAGGTCATCTTGCTACCGTTCTTTACTTAGAAATGTTGCAGAGGGCACATGATTTTTAGTTAGCAATGCAAAAATCAGTGCTGCCAGTAATGCCAAAGGGAGCTGGGCATGTGCCACTTGTCAGTAAAATTTGGCTGGAGTATCTGGCACTTCTGGGGAGGTACAGCAGTGTAACAAAGTGGAGAAACCCTCCCCTCCCTTGCACAGCACGTGTGGTGGCCAACTCAGAGCTGCAATCTGTGCCCTTGCTGCTCGGTGAGGGAAGGCTGTTGACAGATGATGCTAAGAAAGTGTTTAGTGCACTGAATTTTTTTTTTCTTCCCCCCCTCCACATCAACCTTTACAAAAAAGTAAGCTGGGCAGAGGAAAGTAGAGGAGGAGAAAACCAACAACCAAAAAAGCCTTTCAGTCTTGATGAAGGAAAGAGCACAAAACAGAATCCTTAACTGCTCTTAAATCTGGCGAGCCTGATGAATTTTGTCTGTGGATACTTGAGGCCTGCAGTTTTCATTTTTGAGGACATGTGGAGGATTGGCAAGGGATCAGGAAAATGAAAAATACATCTGTGATGCCTGCCTCTGACTAGGGAAAAAAGGATGGAGTGGTTGTATGCTGCTCAGTTTAATTTCAGACTGCACACTTCAGGAAAAGTCTGTGTTCTTGGATTAAAGACAAACCTGAAGGGAGACACCTACCTTGTAAAGGCACAAAGGACTTAGGAGAGATTTGTTTCAAGCCTCTTCTTTTAAATTTTCTCCCTCTCAAGGGTTATGTTGTTCCAGGCAATAACAGTAACAACAAAACCCCCTTAGAGTAGAAATTGGAAATAATTTTCCAGCTGACAGGCTCTCTTTAATGAAAAGCAATATAGCCTGACCTGAAGACTCTAATTTTGGCTTGGGGCCACTTCACACCAACACTAAAGGTCTTTACAGGCAGGAAGAATAAGTGTCTTTCTGGGACAATATAAATACATTTAATCCTGTGCTGGGGCAGGACAAGAGCCAACAAGAATTCTTGATGCTCTTTCAGTCACTCTCTTTCCACTGGTGCTGTGCTAAAGTGTGCCTGATGTTCCTTCAAAAGCATATGGATTTAGTATGAATTTCAGACATTGGACATGTACAGTAAGTTGAATAGCAACCCCCAGGCAAAGGATTAATTGTTCATCTCTGCTAGCAAATTATGTTATGGTAAATAGATTGAAATTATTGAGAAATGCAGGGGTTGTCATTAGATCAGTGTCACAAAATGTGTATTCATGTGCTGAATATGCAATTTCATGATGACTAAATGTTGTAACTAACTCTGCTGTGCTGCTGAAACAAGAAGTTATTGCATATCTTTATTTAAAGGTAAGCAGTATTCCAGCTGACTTGCACTCAGCAACCAAATTACAGGAAGGGAGTAACAGCTGAAATTGTATGGACAGTCTTTAATAGGAAGTGAAGAAATTACTTAGACCAAAAATTAATCTTTCAATACCCGGCCTCATTGTTGCCAATAAGGTTTTCTGTTAAACCTTATAATGTGAGCTATATTTTCTGTGTTAGTCCAATATGTGGAGTTACTTTGAAAGTAAAATGAAATACAGTCTTTCATTTTTACTTTATATTTCCTGTGAGTTTCTTTATAATTCCTATAAGTTTCCAGTTGTTATGTTGTCAATCTGTCAGTGCTCAGCAAAATAGCTCCCAAGCCAGGTAATAATTCATGTCATTCATTCCATACCTAGGATGATCCATAAATGTTTAACTATTTCTAAAAAATCTCTCAAAGTTTTGATTTTTATGTACTTGATGACTGGGACTTTCTTTATTGCAGATGGCATTTGAGGCATGTTTTTTTTTTCCATTCAGAAAATATCTCTCTATTCTGCCTATTGAAATCAGTGCTCTGATTTGAACAATATTGTTATATTGGCTTGGCTTTCACAATGACAAATTTCTGAAAATTTAATTGTGACTGAAAGGCTTTTTTGTTAGTTCATTTAGAAATATATTCCTTAGTGTCTTTATTCCATAATAAGTTATTTAATTTCTGTAACGAAGTAACAGTTGGGAAACTACTTGGACTTATACCTTAATGCACTGAGCAAAGGAAGAATTTGATGCAGCTGAGTTCTAGACATTCAGCTTTTATTCCCTTATGTTTTCATTCCTCCTTCCATGAAAATATGCTGTCTCAAAGTTTCTGCATTAAACCCATAATAAAAATCATGTTCTCTACTACCATAACTTTTCCTAAAAACCTCAATATATGCTTTGTGTTTTGCAGGATTTCTATATTGTTCAACTTCCTCTTTCTACATTTAGCTATTTAGTGATAGTTCAAACTTACAAAACCAGGTTATACTGTTATATAACTTTACCTTTCCTAGCAAGGTGAGCTCTAGGTAATTATTGTAGCAATCTACAAAGGGTTCTGTTCTCACTGTTTTTTGCTGGACTTCTTTGTTCAGCTTTGTTTCCAGCAAGAAATATTCTGTGAGATAAAATTCAAGAAGCTAAAATTGTGCTGTTCACATGAGACGACTGCACAACTCTATGCCACAGCAATGGAGCAATTCCTCAGGTCCAGATTTCCCTGGTACAGGATAAGAAAAATTTCGGACTATGTCAAATTTCACAGTGGACTATATAAAATTTTTGAAAAGTTTAAAAAAGGCATTAAAATACCCCCCCCCAAAAAAAAATAACCAGCCTCTCCCCTGTCCACCCCTGCCCCCCAAAAACCCCCAAATCATTCTGATTTTTTGTCAGAGTTGTAGTTGCTCAAACTTGTATGTTGATTATCCTGCATTTTCACGAAACAAAACTGCAGGGCACAACAATAAATAGCAGTATTAAAATTAGTACAGCTTGCTAGCACTTTTTCCTGAAGTTCAGCTCACTTTGATTTGCTTTCCTTGTGGGGTAAGTGTAGAGCCTTTGTCAAACACACTGCACCCCTGTAGGTCAATGGAAATATATAAATAAATGCAGGCAAATAGGAGATCCTGATTTTTATGTCAAGGTAGCAGAAGTCTGGATTCAGGTTCTGTTTAAACGACGTTTATCCAATAATGAAGAGCAGGCAGAATGATGAATGTGCTTCAGTGTGTCTGTGCTGAAATAGGTTTATAAACAAGCACCTGCCATAAATCACAAAACCAGCTTTGTCAAAAGTAACTAGGGACCAGATGCATCTTTATAATTACCTGTGACACCCATTGTCCTGCTCTCATATCCTCTGTTCCTCACTTAGATAATCTGTTTTATTTTGCTTGTGGTTCCAATGATTTGCATTCTGTTTTGAAATGTGGGCTTATGTCTGGGGAGCTTCTCGTGGAAGTCTCTGCCAGCTGCATTAGGGACAGTAAAATGTGGAATGTTCAGTGGCTAAATGCTACAAATCATTTATTCAGGAGAGAAAGCAAAACTAGTCACTAGTACTCCCACAAGAACTTTGACATGCTTTCCCAGTTTAAGTATTTTTGTATTCTTGTTTTCTGAAGTATGGTCTTCAGGTAGGGGAAAAGTCATAATTATTTTCCTTGGCTACAGCTCATATTCAGGGTTATGCTGATGGTCTCAACTCATAATGCTATTTTTCATCTGCAAAACTGTAGAATTCATGAAGGTTTTTGGTCCTCATTTCATGTTATTAATCTTGCAATTTGAGAGTAGCTGGATGTTTATGGTTCCAGTTAAATGGTAATTTCTGGTTTAATTTGAAGGGGGCTAGGATGAAAGTTTTGTCTCCCTCTTAGTCTTTGCTAATTTTACTCCCTTATTGTGTTATCAGGCATTTAGAAACAGCATTAATGCAAACAGAGTTAGGCTTAAAGCAGGCATCATGCAGGAAAAGAGATTAAAAGAAAAGGGAATATTAAAGCTTGGAGGTAAAACCTGATTGAATTTGACTTTTAAAAATGTTTTTGTATTTCCTACTGTGGCTACTGTGCTTAGCTGATGCACAATCACAGTAATGTGTTCCTTCATATTGGTTTACAAAAGAGCTTTGCAGTAATCATGGAATAGAAAGTATTGAGCTAGACAATAAATGCCTCTGCTCTTAGGTCAGCCTATTTAATTTCCCTTTCAAATCCAATTGTTCACCTGCTGTGGTTATTAAATATAAGCATAGAGTCTGTATTTGAATACCCTGTCTGTGCCACTTCAGCGCTCTGTACCTGTTGCTTTGCCATTACTGATGCAAGTTGCCTCTGAGGATGTTTGTAAGAATATGAATATATTATGTCTTTTACTTACACTACTGCCCAGAGTTCTTTTTTCTTTCTCTTTTTATTTTTATTTTTTTACTGCTACGATGTGCACCAGGCCATTTAATCTGATGGGTTACATTTAAAATGTAGGATCAACCTCACAGAGCTGATCACCTATCAGATATTAATATATATTTTTAATACAGTTGTGTTATGTCACTTAGCCATTTTGGTTAGTATCTATAGAAACATAGCAATATAAAATCATAAAAATAACTCTTAATATAATACAAATGCCTGACTTTTGCCTGAGATGGCATCACCTTGTTCACCTGACTCTAGGTGAAGCCAAAACAAGAGACACCAATGCAGAAGAGATGTGCAGAAGGCTGGCATCTATTGTTGAAAACTGAGGCTGGGCTTTGTTCTTTGTAACATCATGCTCATGTGACAAGCTTAGCAATGGCAAGATTTATCCAAAAATATTTCAAATATTTAAGCTGGAAAATTTCAGTTCGTGTTTTTCCATGTATGTGCAGAACCTAGCACACTAATTTCACCCACAGGAAAGTTCCTCTGAATCCTGCACTATATAAGCTTTACTTCAGTAGATATTTTCTGTGCAGAGTGCTCTTGGACTCCAAGAAAGTGTCTCTGGGGTTTAGTACAGGCCACTAATATTTTATTCAAACCATTAATCTTTATTAAATATTACTATATTAGGAGCAGAAGGCTTGACTAAAGCCACAGCTTTTCCCCCTCAGTCTTCCATATTTTAAACACACAGATCAGATTTTGTTGCAGTTTCCATCTTTTTAGCTTCTATTTTACCTGTGTTTCAAAGCTTATTTTGAAGTGGGAAAGACTGCCAATTAAGACCTTTCCTATTGATCATAAAGGAAGAAAGAATGTTTCTTTCCTAACTCAGTTGCAAGCATTCCACCAGAATTTTCAAGCAGCCTTTAAGCAACTCTCAGCCATTCACCTGTGAGGAAAGATTTCAAGTTTTGTCATGCAATTAGTGAGTCTTTAAAAGGCCACAGCATTCACAGGCTGAGCTCTGGCATGGAAGTCTCTGCACAAACAATTCTCTTTTTTCTAAACATATCTACAAATACTCTACCTAGGAGAGGAAGACTCAATTAAATTAGAGAGGAGACACAACAATAAAAATGCTACTTCAAGGGGAATAGTCAATGCTGTGAATTAGGAACTTACATAAACACCTGAATAATGGACTTAGTTTTAAAATACAGCCTCACTTCTATGGGAATGTTCCTGAGCCATATATAGAACAAGCAGGCACACACAAACATTTATTTTGGTATGAAACTTTCATCCCTGTCTAAATATACATCTGATTCAGCTCCTTAATGAGGAAAAGGTGTTCTTCCCTGAATGCAGATTGCTGTGTGAAGTTTTGGTTCTAGTCTTGTCTCATTGAAACTTCATTTTTCAATTATTTGTGCGACAGAACTCAGTTCTGGTATCACTCTAAGTGACTGTCATTTAGCAGGTTCCTGGCAATATGCCAGTCCAGCCTTTATGTGTTGCCTTTAAATTCTTCTTTAAAATTAAAAATTCTTGTTTAGTAATGATATGTGCATCAACACCTGCTACCTTACTTTCCCATGAAAAACAAATTCCAAGTGTCTGGAGAACATTTTTGTGGCTGTTAAATTCCTGAGCTTTGGTGTTCTGGTAAAATACTGTCCCTAATCACAAGCAAATACTATCATAAGTTGCAGCAGAGGCATTCTAGGGATGCATAAAGGAAAGGCCAAATTATTGTTTACTCAGAGTATGAGAGTTGTGTTCAGACATGAAAGCAATAGATGGCCAAGGTTTCAAGCCTGTGCTCTATATCATTACCTTTTTCAAATACTGCTATTTTATTGTTATTTTTTCACATTTTAAGACATTTTTTTAATTAATATATGTCTACCTAAAACTGGCTTATATATTTGGTACTGTATTATTTGGTTCATAAATTAAAGTCATATGTCCCCATTTCTGGATCTTCAAAAGCAGTACATTGCCTTCCTGATAATCATCAGAACTCTGTGGTTGAGAATAAATTGGTCTCCTTGAAAAACTTCTTAATTAAGCCATTTAATTATCTTACATAACAGAGAGAATTTGGTACTGGTTTCCAGGCTGGTGTATCTTTCAGCCTTAGTCTAAATATAAATTCCCTATTGTCTGTGTACTCTTTAAAAGCCAGGTACGTTCATACACACAAAAGACATTTCTCCACATCCCTGTGGCATGATGCATAAATAACACTTTTCTCTGACTTTCTAGGAATTTAAGGCATTTTGTTTTCATAATTTGTAGAATTATAGAGTTGATTATAATAAGGGAAAAAAACAACATAAGACTTTGGGTTCTATTATGTCAAATAAATGAATGAGAGGATTTACGTGATTAATTCTTGTTATCACTAATGGCCATTTTAATTACTATATACTTCAAGGAGATAAAATGCAAATTTGAAACTGAGGTATCTTTGATCTTCTAGTGAGTTACCTATATGGAAATTGCTAAATGATTTTTAATTGGTGCACCTCATCATTCAGTTATTTTAACAAGTCTGGTAGCTAATTTTCCTTAAGTCCTGCTGCTGCTGCTGTTTATCTCTCCTGTCAGTAACGAGCAGTTCATTGACACCAGCATCCTGAATCCTATTTATCATAAATAGCTGCAAATCAAGATTCATTCCCCTGGTAACCTGCAGTTTAATTTTACTGTTTGACTATGAATGCATTCATTTTGCATCTGTGAAGAACCTACTTCTGATTAGGAACTCTTCATTGCACTTTGTATCATGCTCAGAACTGAGATCATTTAACTGTATTGTGGAGTTTATGTTATATTGAATAACAATAATGATAACAGATGCTATAAATTCAACATAATCTTTCTAAACCATGCAAGATCAAATTAAAAATCCTCAGATTGCAAGAAAATTACATATATTGTCACTAAGCAGTGTCTAGACTGATATTTATTTATTTTCTTCCATTAACAGTAGACACCCATAAAGAAATCACAGTAGGCATCAAAAAGAGAAAGCACATTGTTCTTAATTTAAGGTTGCCACAAATTATTACAGCTTCTGTCCCAGTCCTCAGGATAGAGAGCACGTTCTCTCTGCAGAAAGGGCTTTGTGTAGTTTGAGGAGTGGCAAGAGTGTTTTGGCTGGATTTGGGTTATGAATCCATGGCAGCATCCAGGGAGGTACAAAGGCAGCATTCCCAACCATCACAATTTACACGTGGCAATGGAGAGGTTCTGAATTTTCTCTCCAGCTGTTCATCTCCTGGCAGGAAGATTTGCTAGGTAACAAAGAGAAACACCTCCCATGTTTGAATTTGCAATGCACTGTGCACAGGGCTTTATGAAGATTTGGGTTTTTTTCTGTTGTTTTTGGTTCAGAAATGAGGCTTCAAATCCTGTCAGGGCAGAGAGGCTTGGTTTTTGTTCATCATTATCAAACAAAGCAGGATAACAACTACTAATTATTAAGATTGATGGTAAAACATTTTCAAGCTGTAAACTTATAAGTTCTTTGCTGTTAAAATTTTTAATTCTCTTTGAAACCTGAAAACGTTTTACTTGCTTTTTAATGTCTCAGTTTCTTCTTCTAAAGGCCTTGAAGGCTCCATGGCCTAAAAGTCTTGGATCAGAATTTCAAGGCAATAATGATCCATCACCTATGGTCAAGCTTGACCTAATTCAGCTACATGCTTCCTTGAGCCACTCTGTTCATATTCAGAAAAAAATGTGTAGTTCCTCTTTTTTAAAAGAGCCTTTTCTGAATAAATATAATATTTAAAGTAATAAAAACTTGAAAAAATGATCTAGATAACAAAGCTATTTTCCTTTTCCTTTCTTTAAATACTTAACCATGAAGGGCTTGATGCTTCTAACACATTCATTATATGTTACAGTTCTCAAACTAAAAAAAAACCCCAACCTAACAAACTCAAGCAACCAAAAAAAATCCCAACCCTCAACTGAAATAAATAAGGTAGTCCATAACTCAGGCTCCTGTCTGAAAATAGACAGATAACATTACAAGATGTATATGCAGCTCACCTGAGGACAAGGTAGATAATTAAGAAATATGTAAATTGAGAAAAACTAGACCTCAGTGAATTTTCATATTTTCATGTTAATGGTTGTACAGTTCAAAGTCTAAAACAACTATGTAGTATTTATATTATATTGGTTCTGCTTTTTAAACCTTTCTTCATTCCTTCCAGATCATTGTTAAGCAATTAAAGTTTTTGTGTTCTGTTCCAACTGGAAATGAAAATGAGAGCCTGAGCTGCAGAAGGCACAACATTGCTGAAGTATGGTTATAGTTACTTAATCTTTTTCATTTCTTAAAGGTGTCATTATGACAGGGAAAATTACCTGTTTTTACCTCAGAGATAAAAATGCAGACCCCTTTATTAGAGTGCCTGCTCCCCAGGGAACTTGAGCATCACAAGACAGGTTCAAAAGAGGTGGCAGCAGTTTGTGTCTCGACTTTATGTCAGCTTTGGTGAGCTCAGAATCCATCAGCTGTGGATAAAGGAACAGCACAGTTCCAGGCTGCAGAGCACATCATGATGGAATTACAGGAAAAGGAGATACAACAGGTGCATCCTTTGGGCACCACTTGGCCACAGGAAAAGAGCAGAATTGTTTACTAAGAAACCATAATTAAATTCATTAGGGATGACTCCCCTCTACCGAGTCAGATTTTTTTTGCAAGGTTTCTGCCCTGGAGGTCATAAATCGAAGGAGTATACCTAAAATTGAGCCTAACTACAGGAGATTGTGCAAGTGATGGAGTACACAGCTCCTTGGCATCCTGCCTTTGGTTCAGGACTTTCACATCTTCCTCTGCCTTTTCTTTCTTTTTTTTTTTTCCGACAGCAGACAGCAGCATGCCAAGAAGTCTTAGGAGTAAAATGTTCTATGTAAAACTATTTTACATTAAATCAAAGCCCTTGTTCCAGATTCATGCTCAGGATGAGTGTAGGAGCTGCTCTACCAAGTCAGTCTCTGTCCATTTAGCTACAGACAGATATACATGCATCCAGCCACACAACTTGCAAGGTTTGTGTTCTGTTGCTGGCAGTGGTAACCTAGGACTAGACTAGACAAGCAGATAGCCCAGAAATCACAACTGAATACAAATACAGATGATGCTCATCTCTGTCCTATTGGCTCCGCTACACATTTTGCAGATTTTTTTCTTTCTGTGAATGCACAGGGGACAGGCAAAAGTGCATGGATTTGAGAAGCTCTAATTTTAAACTATGACATCACATTTTTCTTATTGCTTCATCTTAAAAACTTTAGACATGCTGTTAAAATCCTGTAGTAATATATTAACAAAGTGACACCATTTTCATTGTTATTTGATTATATTATTATTATTCATTATTAGTATTGCTAGTATTTTTATGATGACAGTGACAACCAAAGCATCATTAGGCTGGGCCTACTTCTCTTTTCCAAAGAGAAGATAGTCCAAGTCAAATCGAATATAAAGGAAAAAAATTTAATTTCTGGAAAATAATCACCAATTATTCCTGTTGTATAACTTATGTCTTAGACCTCTTCTGGTCCTTGTTGAAGCCTGAGCCATGTTTAGAAAATGTATTCCATAAGTTATCCCTAGAAGTGTTCAAGGCCAGGTTGAACAGGACTGAGCCACCTGGTCTAGTGGAAGGGGACCCTGCCTATGGCAGGGGGTTGGGACAGGATAATATTTAAGGTCCCTTCCAGCCCTGTCTGAAGTTGACCCACTTCACACCAGTACTGCTGCAGTTGCTGTGAGAGTGGACAAGCAAAGATGTAAGGATGCCTGCTCCAAGTAATTATTGTGTATTGCCAACAAAGAACTAAAACTAACATAATTTTGTGGAGAAGTAATGCAAAGGAGAGGCAAGAAAATGTTTAAAAAATGATTGAATTAAATACATACCAAAGGCTTTTTGTGGTATTAACCCAGCACTGTGCTCAGAAGACTTCAACCAAATTAAAGAATTGCCTTAAATTGCTTTAACCTAAGGCTTAGATTAATATCAAACTGACACTTCAGCTGATCCAGGCAAAACACTCCTAGCACAGATTATTTTAACAAAACTGTGCTTTACAGTGTGCAATTAATCCCATCTGTTCCCTTCAGCCTTCCAAGAAGTACAAGAAGCAGGCAATGTAGCCACAGGGCTTTTTCTGCCTGCAGAATGATGTCACTGAGAGCACACCCTCTCAGAGATCTAGACTAACAGGAGTTTGTATTGTAGATGTCATCTAAGAGCTCCCCAATAATTCTGCCACTCAAATATTCAGGGCTTTTTAATTCTTTCTCAGGAAAATGTTTTAAAGTAGCTTCAAAGGAATAGGTAATTTGTAGCATTCAAATGGAAAACACTTCTTTTTGAGAGTATACAAGAGCTCTCTACTAACTTTTCTTCCTTCTGTTTCTGCAAATCATTTTTTGTCTTTGTAAGACACCTTCACAGGTTGCAGGGGAGCCATGCTGCCCATAATTTTCCCTATGGGATCACAACAAATAATAAATTGTTACACCAAGCCCATCTTACAGTTCTCATAACAAAGTTTTCCACAGTGTTAAAGCCTCTGGATAGATTTTTTTTCTGCTCAAAGCAGAACTTTCAGAAGCTATTCCTTATTCTGTGTGCTAGGGGCTACGTGCAGCGTATGAGAGAGAAAACTATTCCTGAGATGTTATGCTACAAAGGAACGTAGGGAACTCTGTTATTTTGGTTTGCCTATTCCCCAATACACAGAAAATTAATATTCATAGATAATATTGGGGACAGAATGAACAATGTTTTGAAATAGGAGGAACTCAGTGCATGCCAGTGTGTTTTGCTCTGCAGCAAAACCCACGTTTTTGCATCTTCCCCAGAAACTGTTTGCTGTGAGGGACCTACCTGCTACAAGTGGCTACACAATCTTACTCTTTCTCTCATTGTTCCTCTTTTACTGGAAGTTTCTTTTGTTCTAACTTGCCTAATTACTAAGGCCCCAGCAATAGGAATGAAAAGTTCTTATATTTCTGTTGCACCACCGTAGCAGATTTCAGCATTGTAGAAAACTTCAGTGCTTTAGTGTACTTCTATGGACTTGGAATACATGCACAGATTTAGTCCTTCCAAGGTATAGTCATTAAAGCAATGCATTCTCCTCAGGATAATATCTAAGCTACTCTACACAAAGCACAGAGAAATTAATCTATTTTTGTGCTTCTGAGTAAGCATATACATGTGTTAAAATGAACAGTAGCATACTTCTAACCATAACAGATACAGATTACAATACATGTGCTTATTTTTTAATTAGTCTATTGTAATTGCTTGAATCCATACAGAACACAGTTCCAATTACTAATGCCACCTCTTAATCTTTCTTCTGCCCATTAGTTATTAACAGAAAGGAGTGAACAATAAAAAAATTTAATTTTTAATTGCCCAACTAGCCCTGTTTGCTAGGTAACTAAACACAAGCTCATACAGGAAAACCACTTTAAGTAATGCATTTTGGAAATGTCTACAAGTGACCTAAAATTAGTTTCCAAATCCAAAAGTATTTCATTTCAACCTGTCTATAAAATACTAGGAACAAGTGCTTGCTTTTAAAGGCTTTCTAATGACATACTTTCCCTTTTCCAGTAAGGTAATATGAGATTAAATTAATACTTAGAATCTCAGGACTGTGAATAACATGCTTTTAAGTAGAAGGAGGGAACAGTTATTTGGCTTTTTTCAGCTAGAAAATGGTGGATACTTACAGGTTTATAAAACTGAAATGTTAGACTGGTGACTAGAATTTACTTCGTGTATAATAAATGCTTGTTACTCGTTACTCTTCAAGGTGAATGGCACCTTCCACATTGATCTGTCTTACAAGATCATTGGTACAAATACATTCTGTGGAAGAAATTATGTTGGTGCCTTGCTATGCTTGGTTTGCACCAGAGAAATTGCTCTAAATGCTTAAAACCAAACTGTAGCCAGAATAAAATCTTCATTCCTTTAAACCTCTGTGAATAAATACTCTCTTGTGAAGGAAAGACTTTGAAGCACTTTCTCCTTTAGCCCTCCTATTTTAAGTTGCATTTGATGCTGTAGTTTCTGCTAGTTATCTTGGTAATCCAAAATAACCACTCAGATGAAAAAGGTAATGATAACAGTAGTACCTAATGCATAGCAGGTAACATACATAATAGAATAATTAGGGATTAGCAGACAGTCCCTTAATATTTGCAGCCTAATCCTGTAAGAGCCTGCCAAACTCATACTTCATCTCCATTTTCCTGATATCATTCAATTTTTACCCTTAGGCCTCCATCTTTATTCATTTCCTATAGTTCTACTCCATTAAGTAGCTCATCCTGAAATAGCCAGTTCCATTTGTCAGGTCAGTTCTGGTCCCAGGGTAATGTTTCTCGTGCCCTTCTTCCTTCTGTGTCTCCAGTGAAGTTTATCATTCTGCATTTTACACTGGTCCAGAATGAGATATGTGAGTAAACAGTACAATGGAAATAGTTCTGAGCACTAAATTAGGCTACTTGGTTCATTGTCCTTTCTGGACTAGCTTGGGAAGTTTACTCATGCCAGTCAGAATTTTGCTTACAGAAAAGTCTCATTTGTCTTTTGGAGCATATTACATATTGTTTTTATTTTTAGCTGATATGTGAAGGATTAGACCTGAGGGACCTAAGCACTGCATTGTTTAATATAAAACTTTGAGGCTCCCAAATAAAATTTAATCCGGGGATTTTAGGACTCTGGGAACTTTGGGATTACATTTTATTTTGAGAACAAAGCTGGGAAGAACACTGGAGAAGTGGGAAGTTGCTGTTTTTCCCTTCTGAAACGTGGCCAGAGGAAGCATTGCTGCTGCTGTGCTTTTGTACAATAACTTATTGGCTGAGCACTTCCCCAGGATGCAGAATTTAATTACCACTTGTCTTTGGGAAGAATCACAGTCAATTCTTCACCTGTAGAGGGACTTTTTAAGCTGCAGCTAATTCCAGGCTCTGGGGGAAAGATCTGTGCTCTCTGGGAGTTCTGGAGTCTCAGGGAAAGTTCAGACAGCTACAATTTATTGCCCAGTGATCTGTGAGCAAGAGAAAGTCCCAGGTTCTGCTCACTCTTTGCTTCATGTGTTTTGGACACGCACAGTCACTAGATAAAAAAAATAACATCTCAGACAATAGGTACCCATGGAGAGAGTTTCCAAATCTCTAATCTTCGGCTGCCCTTTGGTAAACTGCCTGGTTTTATTTAGGCTGTACATACTGATCCTTTAGAAGACAAATAAGTTTTGACTTTTTGGTTGCTGTTTAATTTGTCTTTTAGCCAGCCTGCTGAGGAAGGGTGTACAGCTAATGAAACACTTAGGTGGAACTATCTCTTCCAAAGCAGCTGCCTGGGCTCCTTTGGGCTGGTAGACTGAGCAGCAGCCTGCTATGACAGCAATGAATTTGCACTATTCTGCTTCACTGATCTACCCTTTGTAGAATGCTTCTCTAGGGCTCTCTTAAAAGCCAGCACACATGTTCCTGCATCTCCATTACATCCTGAATGATGTGCTGCAAATCGGCCGTGCTGCAGCGTGTCCGATCCAAGAAGCAATTCAAAATGTGGAGATTTAAATGTGGATTCATTGTCTGAGTTCCTGGGAAGACTCTGACACACCTGAAATGTATCTTTCAATTATAATTACTTTATTAGCCACATTAGCTTTCATTAGAATTAGTTCTGGAAAAAGCAAAGGGAGAATAATTATTTGCTGAAATTGTCCTTTTTCTTTTCCTGGAGAATGAAGGGAGAGATTTCCATAGGTAGATTATTTTTTTTTCCCCCATATTTGATTTTTCATACACCTACAGTGACACTATAGGAGTTATTCAATGCAATTATTCAGGGATAGGAAAAATGTACATTCTCCAACTGTGCCTGTATTAGCAATAACAACTCCCAGGAATGTAAACATAATGTTAACTACTGTGAATTTATAGATAATTTATTATAAATCAGAACTAATTGCACATTCCTGGCGTGCCAGTGGCCGTGTGAGTTTTTCAAAATGCTGCTAGCTGCTGAGAGGCAAACTCACAAGGAAACCAGTCAGAGCAAGCGGAATTCGGAATTCTGAGAGCAGTTATATTTCCACAGCTCCCCTTCAGAGAGATGTGAGTGCAGAAGCAGAGCAGCTGCCAGAGAATGAGGTGCTGATGGTGAGAGTGTGTCCCCAGTTCAGGAGGGACTGCTGTCCTTCAGCACCTGTGTGAAATGCATTATTTCATTATTATTTCATTATTTCATCTCAAAGTAAGCTAAGGATCGTGGGCATTCCCCAGCTCCTGAATGGAAACTGGTGATACAAATGGGGTGCCATCAGATATGCACCAGATCACTGGAAATCCTTCCTTGAGGCCAGGATAGAGATGCACAGTTAATGTGTCACTGGGGCAGAACACAGAGAGGAGAGCAGTGCCCCGGATGGGATGTGCTTTGATACAGGTCCTGCTCTCCTCAGCTTCACTTACCTTTGCTAGGGCTGCATTAGATGAGCAAGCTGCTGCTTCTTTTGCCCCAGCTGCTGGTGCTGCTGTTTCATAGCCAGATTTTGACAGTGTCAGTTTGGAATATCCTGGGAAAACAACATGTTAAAGTATGACTGCTATATTGATTAAGAACTATTGTATAAAATACATAATTTACACTAGATGTGCTCTCTCTATTCTATTATGCAAAAGTATAAAATGTTAATGTCACTGCTTTGGTTTTACAACAGCAAAAGGCATTAAACCTGCAACAATGATGAATGGTGCAGTCAATTCAGTTCATTCTAATTTACACCAGTTTAACTAGGACGAGAATTTGGAATATATTTTATAGTTGTTGGTACACTATTTGCAAGAAGCAAGTGGCTTACAGGTGTGTTTGTTCAGATGAGCATAGCATACTGATGGCTGTAATACAGATCATAGTCTAATTCTGGTCAAGAAAGTGCTCTAGTCTGAGATTAAAAAATGAAAAAATAGTGATGAGGTTTGTTGTTTCCAAAGGACAAGATCACAACTTATAGCAACCCATTGCTAAGAGAAGATCTTAAAAATTGTGAAGGGCTAAAAAAAGAATAGTATTGTGTGTGCATAAGAAACATTATCCATTTTATAAGGAATGAGATCTCTATTACTTATTTACAAAAACATCCTGAAGTAATTAAAATGCAGATGAAAAATGGAAGCCAGGTGTGAAGTGACAGATATATGTGAATGGTATATGTGCACTTAAGACAGTCAGATTTGCAATCACAAGGGCTGCCAGGGAACACTTTCAAAACTATTAAAAGTTTTTAAAAATATTTTCCAAAAATCTGTTTCCTACCAAAATACTGGCAACAAAGCACAAAGTAATACTAAACCAGTAACTTCACAGAAAACATAATATTGCTCCTGCAAAAGTATTTTTATCTAAGAGGTTACTGGTTTTTGTGTCAGGTGATGCAGAGAAGTTAAATGTGTCAAAATGCTTATAAATCTGTGTATGTGGGGGTGTTGTTTGTTTTGCTGGAGGGATTTTAATTTGTTTTTTTTGTTCTTTGGAAAGTTTTGTTATCTTCAGCTTATGGGAAGGTATGACCACATTGAAACTTCTTGAACTCACAGTTAAGCAAACCCAAAGGCTGGGCTAGGTTTTAGGTTTAGTGAGCTATGTGTTGCAAGGAAAGCTACTTCTGGCATGATGGCTTAGACTTGTAAATATGTTCTTGTAAAAAATAGGGCTGCTGTTCACATTATCATTTTTCTTTGTGCAATCTGGCCACGTAAATCTCCTCCAACAGAATGCTTTTCTGGATTGGATCCCAGAGCATAAAAGACACTAAGGGAACAGCAATAATCACAGTGACGCCTCACAGCAGTAACAGAAACACTTCTATCAGCAGCAACAGGATAAGTTGGGGAAAAATGAGATGTTATTAGTGCAATTGAGAGTGTATATCATCAGAGCCATCTTTTATTCCTCTCAGCCACAAGAAGAGGACATATTTTTCATGCTCTAATAAAACAGGATTCACATCCTGGAGGGGGGATAAGGGGAGGATATTCTTATAATGGAAAACCCAAATGCATCAGTAAAACACTGTGAAGTATTAAAAATAGTTAATGGTCTGGATACAAGTTCTTCTGAATTTCTTCATCCAGCTAAGATAGCTGCTTTCTCATGCCCTTGAAAAACCTTGCAGTTTCCCAGAGCACAGCATTCCCTTTAAGAGGAAAAGACACAGCTGAAATAGGTGAGCAAAGCTCTGGTTACATGAAGAGAAACACACTATTACAGGTTTTCTAAATTCTCAGCATCAGCCCTTCTGACCATGAGTGCCCTTAGCAGCCCCTCCTTGGGCATCTCCTGCTGTGTCCATGGGCCCAACACACCCATTCCAGTTCAGCCTGGGGTCAGGCTTTTCACATTTTATTTTATTTTTATTTTTATTATATTTTTATTTTATTGTTTTACCTTTTCCCTTTTTTCTGCTTCTGTGGTGGCTTCAGTCAGTGGAAACTAAAGCATTCTGAACATTCTTGAACATCTCATGTTAAATAACTGTCTGCTTCTGGAGGAGAGCAGATAATAGGTTCTGGCTACTACAGGATGATAATTAGAGCTACCTCTTGTCAATGGTTTGTCTTTTTTTTGCCTTTCAGCAGAACATCCTGCAGCTTTTGAGGTTTTTATTGTGGCGTTCCATAAAGCATCCATACAAAGTGGAAACTGATACAGATATAGGCAAAGCAATTTAATAAAGTTATCAAAAAGAGCAGATTCAAAACCAGGAATAGAAATGCACTAGTTCTGTCTTCTGAAAATAAAATTTCATTAAATTACATTAGTTCTTGAAAATTTCTTTAAAATTTTTATGAAGAAATATTTCCTTGCAGGAAATAAACTGCTAGAACTTCCAGTAGGTTAAAGAAACCAACAAGACCAAAGCAAAATGTTGGGTAGTTCCCTCATGAATTCTGTATTTCTGTTTCTCTCTTTGGTTCAGCTCTTGTTTTCCCTCTGCTTTTCTGCTGAGTGACAAGAACATAAGGGCAAAGAATCAACATGCCATGCAGGTCTGTATCTTTATTATCCCGTGCAGTGCAAGAGTACTCTGCTTTGCTAAAGAATTGCAAATTTCTGTATTCCCCATCTTTTCCATCTTGTTCTCAGAATAAGAAACAGAGGCATCCTCTTCCTTGAAGTCATTAATCCAAGTTGGAATGATTAGCACCATACTGCTAATATTATTCAAAAATGAGGTTGAGAGTTTCAGGAAATCAATGATGCAATCCTCCCCAAATTAATTTAAGCGATGAGAATACTGGCAGATTTAACTTGTGATTTTAAATTTCCACTGATTACAGTTTCCATGTCTATCCTTCTGCTGGGATAGGAGAAAGAAGTTTTCTAAAATGCTCTCTATACTTTTATTTCTTGCCTGACGTGTTAGGAAGATTATTCCATTTTTTCTTAGCAGCAGTTTATGTATGTTCTTCTTTAAATAAAAAAATCAGTCCCGTGGCTTTTAGTTTCCATAAGTAAAATTTTTTAGCCTGCTGATCACTTCTCTTCTGAACTTGCGTTTTGATCCATGTCTCTAAATGAGTGTGTTCTACATCTACCACAGCATTCCATATGGGGTCCTTTCAGTGCTGGCTGATGCACTTAAATGCTTTTCATGGGATCCTCCTCTCCAGAGCACTGCTGAAGTCACGTTGAGATTTTCTTTTTGGATAAGATGAAAATGGTGACAGCTCATCAAAGAGAATAGCTGAATGCACCACCAAACATTATGCCAAAATGCTGAAAGAATCAGTTCCCTGCTTCAGGCATGCTTCTCAAAGAAGCAATCCCACCCCTGTAAGAGTTTCTGTGGTACCAGCAATAAAATTAAAGTCTCTGTAATTTTCCTGCAGTACTAATCTCATCCTTCCCAGACCTCTGCAGTCAAGCCCATTCAAATCCAATTCTTTTATATCAAATGGAGCCTTAGTGGTTATGACCGTGTCCCTTTCCATGGAGTTTCCAAGTGCTCAATGGCTTTGTGCATTTTTGCTGCAAAGGTCTGCTAAACACTTCTATGTTTCTGGTAAAAAATTATTAGGCTTATAAACATAAAACCCCCCCAGTGCTCAAAGAGCATGAGAACAAATACCACACAGCTGCTTGGTAAGCTTCTGTTATGACAAAATAAAGGAGTTGATCTTATTTTGGTTTTAATAAAAACTTGTCTTCTAATGTGGCAGCACAAATAGCAAGTAGTGAACAGTGAAAGAGAGAACAGCTCCCACATGGCTCAGGGTGTTTAGGCAGTTTGGCTGGTTCTGTGTGTAAAAAGGAAAACCAGACTTAAGTCACAGTTTCATAGACAAATGTCTAGCAGAATTTAGAAAGAATCTGAACTGATTGTTGAACCTTTTCTACTCAGTGGGATCCACTGTATCAAAGAAAGGGATGGCTGCCTTCATCTTTCAGAAATCCAACTGTGGATGCCACAAAAAAGAAATATCTTTAAAAGGGTTCAAATAGAGGGCTTCCCACATCAATTAGGAGAATTTTGGAGCTTGAGACAATATCTGGACCTATCTGATAGTCTGAATCCTGCTGCCAAGGCATACACAGCCTGCTGGATTTAGAGCTCCCCTGAAGAGTGAATAGGAATGGAAAGGAATCTGGTAAACTGAGGAAGAAAATATTTCCAGATAAGAAGCAGAAATCTTTCTCTTTTGATTTACCCTAACCAGGGCAAGTATTTGACAAGGGAACTTCACAAGTTGTTCTAGTGGAAAAGGTCTGATGGTTTTTTATTCCCATATAGTTCAAGAACTAAAAATTAGGCTGAAGTAATTGATGTTGCTCAAATTATTACATAGATGTCAATTTAATGATTTAGTTTAACTTTCTTCCTTAAGATTAATCTGTCTCACAGTGCTCTTCTATGTATAACTCCACTCATTCCCCTGAAAGTCCTTTCAGCACTGTATTAACTTCCATGTCCAGCTGATAAAGTTGCTCTCATCTCAAGGAATTAAGAAGTCCAGATTATAAGAAGGTTTAAATCACAACTTTAATATTGCTTTTGGTGGAATTTCCCAGCTTATATTTAAGTTCCTTCTCCACCTCTCTCACTATCTTTAACCTCAGCAGTATCAGCAAAAAGATGTGCTGGCATTTTGAGCTTTGAAGTTATGATGTGACTGTCTTGCATGGGTGGTTTCTTCCAGAATCCAGCTGCAAGGCTGGATCCAACCTTTCCCACCCCTCCTGGAGTCCTTGGGACTGTGTTAGGTTTGAGATGTAAAGAAGTGAAGCTGTGGAGGAAAGTGTACATCAGATAAATCCACAAAGCATTTTGCCTGTTCTTAGAGGCTCTGTCTCTTCTTGAAGAATTGTACAGATAACTGAGATTCAAATAGATAAATAAATGCAAGAACTGTCCAGAGATTACCCAGTAGTTTGACTGTGGAATATACATGCTATGTAGCTTGCAATCAAGTTAATCTGCTTTTCTATAACATTGTTTTGCTGCAAATAAAGTTACATAAAATTGCAAAGCCACCAAAATTCACCTTCTTACCTAAAGCTACTAGAACACAATACCATAAAATTCTTTGAGTTGTCAAAATATGTCTTTAAGGTACTGCAGAAATAAGCTTGACTATAACTTTTTTTTTTAAATTTGTCAATGCCAGCATAAAAATGTTTCTCTTCTTTCTGACATTCCTAGAAAGGACATACAGTTCAGTAGGAAAAAAATATATTTTTTTTTCTGCATTTCTGCTCCCCAGATACTGTCATACTAAGGTGCAAGATACTCATATGTGAGTTCCAGATCTACTTTTCTTTCTCACATACACAAATAAGCTGAAGGACTTAAAGAGTCTTGGTGAGTTTAACTCAATATATTCTGCAGTTTTTAATGAATTTATGCTAATTCACTCTAGCAGAGAATGTTTAAGTGTCTCAAGAGCAAATGTTCCCTTTGATTGCGTTTTGCTGTTAGGTATAAGCATTGTTCCATCCCAACATGATCACTGCTTATTGTTATTTCCAGATGCATATTTTCCCTTTAAGGTAAGCAATCATTTCGTGGTGTCAAATGTTCCTTGCCTGTGGAAGTCTTTATGAAGCCACTTCTGAAATCACTTATGTTCAATAGGGCATGAGAGCATACAAAGGATATAAAGAAATTGCAAGGTTGCATTAAATTATTTTTGGACTTTTAGTGGGACTAAATGTCTGTGAGCCCATGTTTAGCTTGACCAGGCCATGAAAAAATCCTCCAGTCATATTGGGAGCAAGAGCTGGGGCTGAGTGTTGAACACCAGAGGACAGTTACTCCTTTTCAATGCTGGTTGAAAACGTCTCACCAGATAACAATGACAAAAATAAAGCTACAGCAAACTCCTCAGCAGAATTACCAGCTCCTAGAACTGATGTTGCATCAGTCAGGGCAGCAAAGCCTCTTAGTTGCATGGTATGAAATGAAGTAAACTGCTTCCAGCAGCCTGTAAACAAGGAAAAGGTGAGGCAGGAGGGTGGTGTGCTGAATGTGGTACAGGACATCTGTGGGAGGAAGAGAAAACTAAACCAAATTTTAGTGCCAGATCCTCTGCAGAAAGCTGTACCTTGCTTGCTAATATAATACTCAAGTCAGCCTGTTTTCCTTGAGGGCAACCTGAACTAATCTTTATTCTGCATTGATCCTAAAGCATCTGAAGCCTGGCCATTGATATAATTTGCAATAGCCCCAGGTTTGTGTCTCACTGCAGCCTAGATGACAAGGAATCATTGACTGAGAGCAGTATCTGGGGCATGCCCCCTTCTGCTACTTTTTGCCCTTGGTACACTTTCTAAAAATGGGTTTGAATGCTAGTTGTTAAAAGGAGAATTCTGTGTCCTTCCTTCAAAGTCTTTATGCGAGCAAAGTTCCATCGTGTCTGCCTATTTTCTCAGATGTAGAAGGAAAGGAAAGAATATTCAATGTAATTCAGCATAAGGTTTCAAAATCATGTTCAGAAAAGTCTGCAAGAAAGGAAGGGAGCAAAAGAGGAAAAATAAGCTGGAGTAAAGCTATTGAATGGTGTAGAGATATATGGCACGTGTTTTTAGAGGATGAAGGAATAAGAACCTGAATTGTAGAACAGACATTTTCCTGAAATATGAGAACAAGTAATCCTAACATTTTCCAGTTCAATAACTGGATGTAGAAGCTTATTTAGAACTGTTATCCTTCTCCCAGATTTAATACTGCAGACCCAGTTTGGTTCAGCAGCTTTTCAGAAAAAAAAAATTAAAAAACTTTACAAGAAATTAAGATGAACAGACTTAATAATACACTCAATAAATAAACACCATCACCTAATAACCTCACTTTCACAGCTGTCTCTGACCTCTGTATGCAGGGTTTTCATCCAGCACTGGAATGGACTGACAGGGAGTGAAACCCTACCAAACTGAAATCCCAGGGATTTTTACACAATGTATAGGCAATCATCTCCCCTGGAATTCAGCCAGAACACAGAGGCTATTAGACCATCATTTCACAACTGCAGTGGGATTGTCAGTAGCAGAAGAAGCTCTTTTCCTGCATCATCCAGAGGAAGACACTGTTAGTAGAACAGTGACTCCAATCTGTCATGTTCTCTTATTTAAGCAGAGACCTGGCTTGACCTCTTTTAGTGCAGGAGAATGTGACAGGCTTGCAGCCTCAGGTGAACTACCATGGCTGTGGGCTTGCTGCCAGACAAGAGACACTGAGCCTTGTCAAGAAATCTATCTGGAATAATTGGAAGTCAAACTTTTCATGGAGAATTACTGCAGTGTATTTCGGTCTGCATTCGAGTAGTTTGGTCAGATCAGCATTCCTGAAAAAGACAAAGAAATACAGTTATATACATAAAAGGCCTATTGTGGAGTTCTCCACGTGGCTTTTCCTTTTTCTTTCAAGCCTGTGGTCCCTACTCACAACCCTTTAGACAATCCTAAGTAATGCTGGTCTTTTCTTTATTTGCCATTCCTTTTCCTAGAACATTTGTAAATGAGAAATATAAATTTCCTTATTCAGTTTTCTGTGCTAGATGGTAAAATCAGTTTTGAAATTTAGCCTATTAATGAATTTTGTTGGTCTTAGGGTATTTATGAACATATTATCACTTCCTGAAATTACAAATCTCAGATGGAATACTACCACATAGATTAATCAGAGGGCCATGTAATAGGGCCAGCTTTTCCCTGTTAGCCATGGTAATTGGGGAAGAGCCTTTAAGATAATAATAATAATATGAAGTTAAAGACAACATGTGAGAAAAACATGATAAAGCTTCTTATTTAAAATAATTTCCAATCATTCATTGTCTTTTATTTTAATCGACTGATTTCCCTCATAAAAGAAAATTGTCCAATTCGAATATATTGACCATTTTAAAACTGAACTGTGTGTTGTAGTAAGCACACCAAGCAGATATTCTGTGGCAGTTGACTTCCAAACAGATAAAGATTTAACTGTGTGCTTAATTCTCAGCATGTTAGAAATCCTACTGAAGCTCAGAGGGATTACTTACCTACTTAAATTCTGTTTATGAGTTTTGCTGAATTAGAGCCAACAAGACATTAAATTCATTGTGGAACAGTTGGAAGTGTTTTCAGGAAACATATAGAGTATGTATTCAACTCAACATGACAGAGGAGAACTTCTGGAATGCAGCATTGCTATATTGCTAATCTTAGCTAATAAGACTGATGGACTTATAATTTTATTGTGTGACCCAGCACAATTCAAATCAGAATTATTTTTTTTACTAGCAAATTTAAGCCAAGCTTTAGCTGAACCACATATTATTACATTCAATAAATTTAAGTAGTTATTTAAAAATCTTTGAAACAAGGACATTCTTTATTACTTGGATGTTAGTACAGTGACTGAGAGTTTATTTTTGGCAATGGTTCCAGCTTCTATTAGTATTGTTAATGAAACACGAATTATTGACATGGAATTATAGTTTGTATGAACAGTAGAATAGCAGCATTGTCAGTTTTACAGCCCTCACTAGTAAAAATTAGGAATTTTGTTTAGCATCAGCTCTATAAAGAAATGTGCTTTATTAAATGCATTCTTCCATAATTTTTTGTCATCTTCTAATTCATGTTAGCTGTGTCTTAGACTGCTAGGCTTAAGCCCAGTGGGCTGCAAATTATTTGGTGCCAGTAGGTCTGTGCAGTGAAAAAGGAGCAATAGTTGCCATTTAAATGTGCTCTACAGCATGGCCAGCTAGAATGTCTTTCAAAGAGAAAAGTGTACAATAACATAAAAGAAATATCATATTCAATCATTTATGAAAAATAAACAGGGCAGCATTTCTTCTTTGCTCTCCAGTGTGCACTCAGCATGCTCTTGTGAGTTGCAGCATAGCATTTTATTTACAAAGAATGAAGTGAAATATCAATAATTTTTTATCTTCTTTGGATGGCCTCAAAGTATGCTGGCTGTGTTTTGAAAACCCTGTACTTCCCAGGAGAAGGGAGCAATTAAGTAAGAGATTTCAAAAGGGTGTAAAGCAGAAAAATGATTTGTCTACATGCAGTGTGATCCCTCCCTGCACTGCCTGTAATGGCAATGCATCAGTGAGGGCTGGCAGCCATCCCCTGCATTTATTGTGGCTCCATGGCTTGGGTATTTGATGGAGCCAACAGTCTGGTCTGGTTCTGCTCAGCTCATGTGGCTGTGAGGTGCAGAGTGCTTGGCTAGTTTTCTTATTTGAAAAGTCAGGTAAATAAAATGAAGGTCAGTTCATAGCTTTACTACAAAGAAAATAAGGATCTTAGCTTGTCCTCACAATGAATCCCAACTAGTGCTTGCCAAGGCCTAAGGCAGCTGAATAAAATTAATTCTCCTTTCTATTCCTCATTCAAAACTCACTTCCTTCTTCAAATTCCTCACCCCGAAGTTTAACAAGGGTAGTGGTGAGATGCAGTTCTTATGATTTCCCAGCCTCAACAGAAACAGCAAATATGGAAAATCTGTCTCTCCTTCAAGAAAATGCAATGCTCCCTGTATTGAAGTGTAATGTGCTAAAACTTAAATAATGGAAATGTTTCCTTGAGAAATTATGTTAATTATAAAAATTATACGCATCAAATTATTACCGCACGACATGATGACATTGATCCACAGATTTCTAAACCTACTTTGGACTGACCAAAATACAGGAAGTGTTGCACTGAAATTGAGGAAGTATCACTTTTTGCAGGATAACAATTAATTATAATCATTTGTAAATTTACAATCATTAGCCTGTTAGACTTCTAGACTTCAATCATCACTGTATGTTTTAATCCTGACTAAAGCTGGGTCCTGTGTGGAGAGGTTGTGACTTAGTTAACCCATTAAGTTGGCTTGGGAAGAGAGGAGGTTGTGTCTTTAATTTTAATCTTTAACTTTTCATAAACCTTTTTTGGGCAGGGTGTACCTTGCTTGACAAGGTCTGAGGTATGAAGGTTCACAATGCCTTTGCAGTTGCCAGACACCTTGAAGCGATTTTTTTCTACAGATTTTTTTTATATCGACCAGCAGGTCTGGCAGGGTCAGTGCAGACATTACTTTGTGGAGCTGTGGTTATCACTTACCAACACATCTCTACTAAGAATGTTGTTTATGTCAAACAGCTGACCAGGTTTTCAGAAATTCTACTAAACCTTAGCTCTGAGTACTTTGATAAAAACAGAAATATATAGATACTTCAGGTAAAAGTTAGTACTCCATAATAATGAGATCATATTTTATTATTTAATTTGCCTTCAGTCAACTAATAATATCTCAACTGAACCCTCAGAGCTTTCACATGCAAGACTGTAAACCTCAGTTTGTATTAATGCTAAAGTTAAATTAGCTTTTTGAAATAGTTCCACACTGCTGTCAAGTATTTCTAAGCTATTACATGAAATCTATAATGTAGACATAGTTATTATTATGTAGATAAGTCTTTATTAGACAACTGAGTGTTCTGACCTAAGGAATGCTGAGATTCTTCTGGAAGGATTGTAACACACACCAGTCAAAGTTATAACAGGGAACTTCCAGTGACTTTCAGATTAAACTGTGACAAAATAAGTTCATCTTTTTCCTTCTGCTGTTAGGGTAAGAAGAGGTTTTGTTCTTGTCTGAAACAAGACAGAAGAAAGGCACAATAATGTCCCTTACACTGTGACTTTAGCAGTTCAGTTCCTTTTGCTCCTGGGAAGTTATTACAATATATTCACTGTTTCTATGGCTACTTCCAAACAAATATCATTCTTACCGTGGCAAAAATAAGGGCTAGGGAAAAATGGAAGAATCAGCAGGAAAGACAGTGCTGCAAAAACAAAACTACTTTGTGTTACCATACCACATTTTAATTAAATTCTTATTCCAACTGGCACTTGAAATGTATATAATGTCTGAAATTGGTTCCATTTCAACAGAAGAAAAAATAATAGTTGAAATGATTTTTTTCTTTAAATTAATGTTAATTTTAACTCATTTTTAGGAAAAAAAAATACCCATTTTGAGGGATTATAACTAGTTTTGAAATTTGGATTATCTTTCATTTTTATTGCAATTTTAAATCAAATTCTTTTGTTAAATTGAAGCAAACCTGAGGACTTATATTTAGACCATGGGGTCCTGGTCTAAAGAATCACACAAACCTTAGAAATTTTTAGATTTCTTCTGTGAACTTCAGAGTGTTGTGCAAGCCTGCATACAGGAAAGGAAATTCTGGGCCTGTGATTTGTTCTGTTTTCATACATACTGATTTTGCATGAAAGGAATTTTACTGGTGCCATAAATTAGAAGGGGAAAAAAGTGTTTGTTTTTGCAGTGGAAAATTGCTTATCCACAGTAATGTAGCAAAAGTAGTATTAGGTGAAAGAGATTTGTGCTTTTTATACAGGAAAATTCCATCTGAAATGAAACTAGGTCTTTGATTTCAATGAGAGCTTTAACTTGCATTTCAGTGAATCCAGATTTAATTCCAAGCTCCCAAGGCAGTATCTGTTCATTTCATTGGGGTGTTTGCTCAGCTTTTGGGTCACCAGCCTGTGGATTGGATCTCCAGCTATGGAAAATGGTCTCAATGGTTTTTAACACCCCAAGAGGCAATTAGTGCTGATGCATTAAGAAACCCGTTCTGGAGATTGACAGCCACTGTTTATCCCTAGTAAAGGAACCTTCAGGGCAGCCCCAGTTTAAATTCCCTTGACCCTTGAGTATTAACCTTCCTAAGTGAGTGTTCCCTGCTGTTAGAGGAGAGGCAGTCCCATTGCTGTGCCTCTGCTGAGGTGACCTTGGAAGATCTGCCCATAAAGAGGGTCACTAATATGAGCTGATATTTTGCTTGTTAATGTTTGGTGTGAGGTATCCCACAGCTACTGGCTCCAGGGTAAGCAACTTGTTTCAGGAATTCCTTTACAGTGAGGATTTACAGGTGATGAACTAATATGGAATTCACTCTGTGCAAAAGGCTAACAGCCCATCACAAAGTCTGATCAGGATATTTGTGAAATTAAACCATGCTGAGATTTCAGTGACTAGTAATTGTGAACATTTATGGCCAGCAAACAGAACCTCTGGAAAAATCCTGGAGCTGAGCATCAGGCAGCTTCAGCTGCTACAAACACAAATTTTTATTGCTCATCCTGAAACAGTAGGTTTCTGTTTCCTCTTCTCATCAGACTTGCACGAAGCAGCTGACTCTCTATGCAACAGAAATTGAGATAGATCAGTAAGGGATTCCAGTTAAGAAATGCCAAGGTTCAGCAGTTAAAATAGAGCATAAATCTGATGAAAATTAATGCCAGAGAGACTGTAGCCTTCACCCACTGTAGAACTCCATCTGATGTGGGTCAGATTGTAGCTGAGTCTTTTCTTCTTTAGTAAACTGGGCATGGTGGGGTGTCTTTTCAGGGCCTTTGAGCCCTCTGTGCAAAAGCTGTTTCCAGCTGTCTTTCATAAGTATCACTTACCAAACTGATCATGGATTATTTAATAATCCTTCTTGGTCAAGGCTTTGGTTGTATAACTTATTCAAAAGTTGGATTAATATAAGCATGCTTTAGTTCTGTCTTTGATATTTTATGAATTGGAGTTACATTCCTGGAGTTACATTCACCAGTAATTCTTAGAGAGGATAACTCCTGAAAAGTAGCAGTCTCTCTTCCTTTCTCTACATTAATCTATTTATTCCTTATTTGTAGACAGACTTCAAAATTTTACTTCATTATCATACTTCTGACTTCTGCAGACTAGCTCATGCATGGAGATACACACGCTGGAATGAAAGCATTTTATCATGTTTTTTAACAGGAAATTACCTTCCAGTTATACAAATTACCCAAATCAAGTAGATAAATGCAAGTGTGAGCAACAAGGAAGAATTATTTGGAACTCATTTGTATTCAGGTTATCACATTCATCATCTTCAGTCTTAGTCTGTGGTCCATTGGAGCTCCTAATAGTGTTTGTACTATTTCCTTCATTTTCTGTTTCCTGTTATTTATATTTTCTTTGTTGTTTTATCTTTGTTACTGTCACTCAGCCTGACAGTAATGTATATAAAATCATTCAACAAACAAATAGTTGTAAGGCCATCTCTTGGCTGATAACTAGCAAAAAGAGGTTGTATCTTTCTACAATTTATGGTTTTACTGAGAGTAAAATTCACTGTAACTTCACAGTTCCTAGCTAGGAGAAAAATTGAGACAGAATGGCTGAGGCAGGAGAGAGGTTTATGTCAGACTGGTGGAAATTTTTTTTTTTTGCTTTAATCAGGGTCATGGTATGCCAGCTTCTCCCAGGATTCAGTTATTCCCAGCAGTGCTTTGGGACTGTGGTGTTGTGTGTAACTCCAGTAGGGGCCTGGGGCATCACAATTCCTCATTCTAAAAATTAAAAATTAGCCTAGAAATATCATAACAGAAGTTGAAATTAGGTCATCACGATGAACTTCTGTTTGTGTACTTATGTTTTTAAGCAAGTGAGAACAAAATCTATTGGATAATCTTACAGCTGCCACAGTGAAGATGTACATTCCCACTCAGGCATATGCAGCCCCTCCAAGGCCCAACAAAACTGACAGTATTCTTTGGGAAAAGCCACCCTGGCACTGTCACCTTTTTAACAATGTGCAGTGACTCCACAAACTGAGACATGTTAGAAAACAGACAAATCATGGAACATCTGTAGAAATTAGTGCTTCGGATCATTACATTCACCAAAGATTTTAAGAAACCCCCAAATGCTTTAAAAACAAAAAAAAAGGTAATAAGCTTGCCCAAGGTAACCTCTTAGTGCACTATCATTCACAGAGTTGCATGGGCCAGGTTTGAAAACAGCAAATGACTGAAATATGTGCAGTTTGCTTTGAAGAGACACAGTAAGAAGCTGAGTAGCCACAACCAAAATAACCCCCAGACTCTGAAATCTAATGCACTGTGGCTTCCTGTGGCCACACTTCAAGGTGTGAATGTGTGGGGCTGGAAGGATATGCCTACATTCACCTGCTGCTGTTCAATTTACCACTGAATTTTATGGAAGGATCAGAATATTTTACACTAAAAAACAACCTTTTCCATCCTCAGAAGTCACCCAGATATAACCAAGAGGGAAGGCTTTAGGAGATGGCACATCCAAGTTTTAGCTCTTTTAGCAGCAGCAAAGCCACCTCTCAGTCAGAGAGGAAATCCCAATTTTGTGGTATTTCCTGCAATTTTAAGTTACCATGTCCCCAGCCCGTGGGTTTGAGTCTCCAGTGTGAAATCAGGACACAGGGGAAGGGAGCTGATACACAGAGGGGTGTGGGCAGAAATGTGCCTGAGCCTAGGAGTCATCTCAGGTCACTTGAGCCTTCTTGTAACTGGGGATCCTCTGAGGAAAACCTGAACAGGAGCGTCAGCTGAGTTACTAAACCTTTTGTGGAAACCAGTCTCTTCACTTAAAAATTCTCATCTTTTCCCTTTAGAATGTGGAAGTGAAAAAGGGCAAATTTAATCTCCTATTCTGCAAATTCTGCAAGACTTAAGACTTGAATAGACACCCATGCCTGTGAATGTGCCATAAACATTCTTCTTAGGTCTCAAAGATGTCTCTTTTAGAGGCCAGAATTGGAAAAAGGGTTTAAAACTGTTGTCTCCAGCTGCATCCAGATAAGATCCATGGCATCTGATTTTTCTCTGCTAACAGGGGCAGAAAACTTATGTTCAGTTTTAGCAAATTAACTGTTCCATGTTTTTTAAAAAGTTGAATTAAAGAAATAAATAATTTATCAGATGTAGTGGGGACATGATTTTTAAAGGGAATTGAGGAACAGAGCTGCACAGCAGTGAGGCAGGGATGTTTTTTGCTGTTGTTTTCACACAGAAACAATTCCATTCAGTGTGTAAGGGTAAGTGCCTTGGCAGACTGACTGTAATGGGCTGTAGTTACTGGGGATAAACCTTGTGGTTACCATAGAGACCCCTTTGCTGTAGTAAATTAACATTCCTGAAGTCAGGAGTGCATCACAGAGTGTATTAAGACCAGTGCTGCTATGCTTCCAAACCTGTATTATAATTTCTTACAGTGATGAATTAGTAGACAGGCAAAGTTCAAGGTTCACAGGAGAGCAGAGCAGTTATATCAAGTTTCCACATTAATTACCAGTGTTCTGCTCAGCAGCTCTCTCCCATGTGTGCTTTAGCCTTTCATGATGCTTTAATTGATATAACTCAGGTGATGTTGGTACTGGGGTTTTGTTACTGTGGGGTAAGTAGGCAACACAATAAAAACCTGCTCAAAGAAACCTGTAAACTGAATTTATGAAATAACAATACAGGCTGCCTCCATGGGATCAGCAAATCCATCTCACAGAAATCACTATGAGCAATGCACCCAAAACTAGGGACACATTCCCACAAAAGTATTTGAGTCAGATTCATTACATGGATCTCATGAGGGATGGCTTTGGTGTGTAAATTCACTCTATTTGTGCTTAATGCTGTACATGGAGTGAAATAGCCAGGTAGAGGTTTTAGGAACACGCAACTGAGCTACAGCATTAAAATATTGGCTAAAGCCACATGCACTTATAACGATAAATTTTATGAAAAGACAAAATTAATTTACAATTAAGATTGTCAGAAGATCCTCCCCATCTGAAAAGAAAAACACCAAAAATGAAAAAACACCAAAAAAAACACCAGAAGAGAGTTATGCTCCTTTTTTGGGACTACAGGTGTGAGCAACTGGTGCAGTTATTATGTCAGGCCACATACAAAAAATATTTCAGGGAGTGTAAACATAAGTGCAGATACATACAACTCTGGGTATGTTACTGCATTGTGTGACATTAAAAGGTGAAACACACCACTGAGGAGATAAATGTGATAAGTGTGAAAGTTTTCCCAGCGTGCAGAGCTGAGAAAATATGTCAAGTTTGCTAAATTCTACACATTGTGCCTGGCTTCTGTTTTACAATGGCACCTTACACTGGCTGGGATTGGATAACGAATGCAGGTTATTCAGACAGCTTTAAAAATTTGGTTTTGTTTTTTTTTCTCTTCAGTTTCTTGCATGGGTACAAGTATATGTTTGTTCCTCTTCTGCACAATGAACCCCCTGGGAACAGCCATGGACAAAGTCACCTCCTGTACCAAGAGATCTTTACCTTCAGCACTGTTTGCCACACGCCTCACACAGGTGAAAATAGCTGCAAAATGCACTGGAACATTACAGACCAACAGAGATGAAAGGGAGGAATAAGTCTGGGGAGGAAAGTACTTTGAGAAAAAAGGGAGATGCAGGCAAACTGTGGTATTGAAAGGTGGTGAGGAGATTTAGCTGTGACACTGCACTGTTCTCTACTTTGATCACAAGGAACCATCTTTCTGAGGATTAAGAGTGTTTTGTTTGAGCCAAGCTTGCCTCCTAAGCTGTGGTGACACATTGTCACTTGGTCATTCTGCTGTACTTTCTGTCCAGGAGATACTGGATGTGCACAGCTGCCAGGATGAGGTAGCAGTAGTAGCTTGTAACCAGAAATACAACAAACACTTGGAAAATCTGAAATAAGAAGCCACTCTGAAAAGTCTGCCCAGGATCTGTGCCTGTCCATTTAGTCCCCAGGCAAGCAGGGAGGCTGGGTGGACAATGGGAACCTCAAGAATATATTGCAAGTAGGGCCACAGTTTTACAATCCATGTGGTTTTAAACTGGGTCCCTTAAAGCAATGCCTGTGTTCCTATTCCCTTTTTCTCCCAGGTACTAAAACTTAATTACTTCTACACTGTTTAAAAAAAAGGTATAATAATTAAAAATTAATATCAATAATATAAATTTTTTGAACGTCGCACTGTAGGTCAGAAGAAAAACTTGATTCCAGGTCAGAAATCATCTTTGATTTCTTTCCCTCTTTTCAAAGAGAGAAATATTTGGGTTTACACTGAATTTGCATTTGTTCAGTAAACAGTTCTATATGATAACCATGTAAACCCATTGTGTACGTAAAGAAGGGGGAAATTAATTCTTTTATATGTTGCTTTTGCAACCAGAAGTAGTATTTTTCTGAAATTGCTGCCTAAGACATCACTGAATTTGGGTCTGAATTGAGACACATCTTGAAAAAGTTACAGTGGTCTTCAAGTAAGTTAAAGAATTGCAATTCTTTTGCTTTCTGAAGAAATTCTGTGGCATTGGACTGCTGCAAATTTTGTAGTGGCTCCAGAGCTTTTGGTTACCATTTCCTGCTGACAATCTCTCTCTGAGTTTACCCTAAGAGTGGCTATTAGTGACACATACCTGGTCTTTCTGTACGTGTATAATGCTGTGGCTTGGAAATTCAGGTTCAGCAGCAGGTGTTGCCTTTAGAAACACAGCACTTGGAGCATTTGCTGCTCAGTGACTCACAAAGAGCACTGACAACAGCTGAGCTTGGCGTTTTTGCCTTTTTGCTTCAAAGGAAACTGCTGCAGTAGATGCAACACAAGGAGAAGGAAGATTTCAGTCTGCCCCTGAGCTTTGCAGCTTTGTTTAATGAGGATATGCCGTGTTCTTCAGTTTCTTCCATTGGAGAGGGTTTGGTGGGGAGACACAAATTCACATGGCTGTTTATTCTTATGTCTATTTACTTGTAGATTTTCCTAGAGAGAAGGTAGGGATGGTAGCCTACGCAAACTCTGATTTCATGGAACAGACATCATTCTACCTTACCAGCAGGAGGGCAAATTCCAGCTAGCAGTAGCAAGAGATTTTTATTTTAGTTTTGTCAGGGAGAATGGGAAATTAAAAATACTTTTTCTTCCTTAGATGATAATGTATCTTTTACTAATTTCTGTAGGCTGTAGGATAATAGGTGCAGAGCTGTGTTCTTTTATGGAGCCTTATCTTCTTGTAACCTTTTAGCAATGTTAGTTAAATGCAAGGTGATGTTTGGCTTCTCCTTCTTAAACTTTTTGGCTAAACATTTCCTAAGCCTCCAGTGGCTGTCCCAGCACCACTCTGCCTGCATATCTGTAAAACCAGCTCATAAGGATGAGGAGCATCCCAAAAGAGGTTTTTTGGCTCATTTTAATTTGTTTATATTTGGAATACATAAAGTTCAGTTGTGTAGTTCATGGTAATTCCAGAATGAATGAAGGAAATATCATTTGTGTTTTCCCCACGTGCATGTCCACTAGAAAGCAACCTCTGTACAAAACAAATGTTGCTTTTATTCATCTACAATGTATCACAACAAAATTGGTTAAAATGGGAGATGTGAAAAATTAAATGTTGCTAATGTGCTATCAGTACCTAGCTTGGTTTTTACTTTTTGGTTGTTTAGAACCTGATGCTTCGCAGCTCCTGCTGGAGTCCATTAATTTCTGGGCATGGACTAACTGCTTCTGAAATCCATAATTTTGATGAAATGTTCACAGCCAGTGAATTGGGTTTTGTAATCATATTTTCAAAACATGACTACAGAAATAACCCTGCAAACACTTGCAAAATTAAAAATTACTTGGTTTGGCCAACAGAGCACAAGCAACCAAATGTGTTTAAACTTGTAGAGAATTATATGTTTGTTTTCATTTTTGCGAATTTCACTTGTTTCCATGTAGGATCAAGATGAACTAACAAATAATAACCACTCCCACAAGAAACAGGAACAAAAGAGGAACAAATCCTTCCTCAACATAAAACACAGCTTTCCCTGATCTGTTTCTTGTCTCTGGCACACCTCAATAGTTCATTTCAACTAGTGAATAAAATGCCTTCTGAGTATGGTTATTGCACCTATATAGGGTATCTGTATGTGCAATTATATTTATGCAAACACACATGATTAGATGTACATGTAGGCATGAGTATGTAGATAAATACAATATTTTAGCATTACTAATAACCTAACTGGGTGTTAGTTTCAGTAGTAGGCAGTTTAATACAGGAGAGCTTTGAGAGGTAACATTTTTCAATTTTTTTTAACCATTATTATTTTGCCTTGATTTACTGGGAAAGCTGCAAGAGTGGTGAAGTGGGTCATGGGGATTTATTGTTTGAAAATAGAAGTTCAATGGGTCTGAGATTGGATTCAAACATGGATTGAAACCAAAGCATCCTGAAAGGTGATGATTCAAAATTCTGTCCTGGTCTTGATTCCTACCATCTGAAACTCAAGAGACCAGTCTGCCTGACCTCTAGCAGCTTCAGACACAGGAGCACACATATATTTCTCATAACTGTATTTGTAATGGACCAAAAAGTCTCGTGTGGCAAAGGAAAGCTTCCTAAATCCCAGAATAGATAAAACTGTTACTGCAGTGTACCCCATAGGATTTTCCATAGAGTCTTCCTGTACTCACAAGCAATTATCTGATGATGTTTTGGAAAGAAACAGACTGGAAAGTGTCCTCTGTGACGAGAGGAAGGTGTGAATATCACCAGGGGAATGGGGTGGGATGAGACTGTGGGAACAGCTGCACTGGCCTTTTCTTTTTCTCTCTTCCCACTGTCAGCACTTTGCTGGAGGAGAAATCACAGAACGTGCCTGAGAAATTTAGATAATAGTACAGGCACATGGAAAAGCATCCAGACTTGTAAAAGCTGAGAGCAAAAATATGTAGAAGGTTGAGAAGCAGGTGAAGAGCAGCTTTGGAGAATAACTGTGTGACAGTGAAAACTAAACGCAGTTATAAGAAATAGTATCTGGCACGCACTGCTTGGGACTTGAAAATTGGGAGAAAATTTGAGTTTTTCATATAAAAATTCATAGGGTTTTTGTTTTTAGATAAAGAAGCTTAAAAAGGAAAAATAAAAAAATCATAGCGAAAATGATTTTTCCTGGGCCCATCTGGAGCATAAATGGGAGAGGGAGCAGTAGGTGGGTAAGATGGAGATTAGTGTGGTGGGTTTGGCATTTTTCTGAAGCAAAACAGATTCTTAAATGTCAAGAGTCAAGATTATTAAGTGTTCAGGAAGCTGTTGAAGAAGAGAGCAGTGAGAGCAATATGAAGAGTGTGTGGTGAATTGCATGAAAATATGAGTTTTAAAGAGCAAACCTTCTGGGAGGCTGTTACAATTAAAACAGAGGATGAAGTGTTGGCTGAAATGTGTACTCTCCTTTTTTCCTTGTGTAACACGTTGTTTCTGATTCCTGTAGGACACTGCAAGGTGTGAGAAAAACGTTTTTATTTTTTCAGTCTATATGTGGTCACAAGCCCAAGTCCTAAGGGACATTTTCATGGTATGATACACCTTAGCAACTTCCACTCTAGAAGAATTCAGACTTATACTGGCTTCAAGATACTCACACCATCTTTTTGAGTGAGGATGTAGATTTAAAATGTTGTCCCTCCCTTGATGTCTCCAGTCACATTGGTTGCTTCTTGCTAAATTCTGTATCACTCTTTTCTAAACTTCAGTGCCATATGACATTGGAACTGCTTTTCTGTCTTACTCCATCTGTCCTTTCACTCCATCTGAGATATTTAACTTCAGTGTACAGAGGATTCTGCTTCTTACCACCTGCCAGGTTTTCCCCAGGAACCATAGGTGCTTTGCCCTTCCCTGCTGCTTTCATGCTCCACAGAAAAGCACAATTTTTGAGCCAGCCTTTGGCTTAATGGCCGTATTAAAAGTCCCTCTGTGAAGCATGAAAGACAATAGAGAGCACCAGTTCAGCCCCAAGAGGCAGATGGGAAAGGAGCTGACTTTGTGAAAATCAGGAACCTGATGAGCAGCCAGGCTGTGAGCTGGCCCACCCTCTATGAACAAACTCCACCTGGCCACAAAAACAGCTCAGAACAGCTCTCAGGCTTGAAATCTTGGTGCTCAGCTTGGAGGGAGGAGCAGCTGGAGCTCCCTGTGACGCCAAGGCAGAGCTGTGTGACCACACTGCAGCAATTTCACTCCCACCTGTGCCCCAGGAGGAGCTTCACAGGTGGGGCTGGCTCATGCCCATTGTCTGTGGATGTGCTGCCCTTCTTCACACCAAACTGCCTGACTCACCGTGAGAAAAGTCTAGGAGAGAGGCAAATTCTCTCATGTCTTTACTGTTCTTAGTACTAGAGAGTAGTTACAAGATTTTCCAACACTCTGTGTGGATGATATAACCTCACTTAATGGATTTGGGCCTTTTTGTGATCATGTGTCAACTGGATAAGCTAAAAATCCCACAAAAGAACAAAACAAAAGGAGGCCTTCTTACTGATACTGAAATTGCTTGTTCTGTTTGCTTTGCTTAGCAGTCAGAGCAGAACTTTGGCTAGTGGGATGGCCATCTTGAAGCAGAAATCTCAATTCAAATTAATAAATTATAGCAAGAATACTTTCCAACTTCTCATATTCAAGTATCTTTTACAACTCTGAAATTAAATGAGCTGCCAGTGTCCACAATAATGTGTTTTTATTGCTCATGCAATTGAAAGTGTGTGCCACCTTTGTCCACAAAATGCTATGGACTCCTCACTGAAAAAATTGAATTAGTAAAAAGCAGAAGTTCTAGTTCCTCCTTCTTTTTCCTCCTTCTTTCTTTCTTTCTCCTCCTTCCTTCTTTCTCCTCCTTCCCTTTTTTTTTCTTCCATTTCTTTCTATCCTAACCAAACTGAAACCACTGGCCAGAGGAAAAAGAATTTTTCAAAAGGTGCAGCAACAGGAATGGTTGAAGTAGAAGACCTTTATTTCCTTTTCATGCATGAAAAGTGTGACAAATACTACAAGCATAACGTTTTGTACCACACTCATTTGTTGTCTTCATGGACTCTCATTCTATTCCTTTGGTTTGTATCTTTCAGAATACCTTGAGACTAATTACTGTAAGTAAATATAACAATATGTGAACTTCTTCTATAATAGAGAATTTCTCTAAGTTTGCACACTGGCTGCAGCACAATAAATGCATTTTAAAAATGCCATGGGGAAATGAGGTCAGCTGTCAATATCTTATGAAAATAGTGAATTATATGCGCAGATCTTACTGCATTAATTAAGGTAACACAGGGATATGATTGTAAACTCTTTAGATACATGCTGCCTTCTATCAGCTTGTCATCTGAGGAATGGATTGGTAGATTATTCTAAACATAGTGTCAAGGGGTTTAATTGAAACATTTTCCCTATTCATAAGAAAATCATATAATGGCATTAGCAAAAGTATTTGCATTCCTATCTGTAGATAGAAGAACGTTGTAGAAAAGGGTTGGGAAAAAGGTAATAACAGGCCTAGCAAGTGGAGGTACAGGACTGGCAAGGAACAATGGATTAAATTATAGCATAGAAGGAAAGCTATTCTCTTTAATCAGTAGCGGTGACCCTCTGTAAAACCTCCTGTATCTAAACAGGAGGTTTAGATATTTTAAACAATTTAAAACTCAGAAATCAGCTCATGTCTCTGAGACTTTCCCCGTGGAGAGAAAAAAACATATTCCTGTCTACAACAACAAAAGAGTTGTGTTAACAGAGCCAGCAGGCTGGTGAGTGTGGAGAATGCCAGGGAGTCAGAGGGTGCTTTGCCCATGAAAGCTGGAGGGAGAGGCTAGGGAAACATGAGGCTGAGTGTAAATGGATATGCCAAAGTCAGACTTACACAGGTATGTGTAAGTATATGTGTATTTATGCAAAATAAAAGGGATTACTGGAATTGTAGCTGGAAGCACTGTATGTTAACTCCTGGCTGGCTCCTGAAGAGTGATGGAAAGGACTCCAGGCTTTGACACCTTTGATCTGTCTCAGTCTAAGGTCGCTGACTTGTCCCAGCTCCCTACAGGAGCTGAAAGCCTGGGGTGTGTGTTCAGCAGCAGATAGAGGCTACAAATGGCTTCTCTATCCCCAGGGAGAAGCGTTCCTATGCTTTGTCCAAATGCAGTTGATATGAGTTCTGACTTCCATTTCAGCATGTACATGCAGCCTGGCGTGGGGTTTTGTTGTTGTTGTTTTGGTTTGGTTTGGTTGTTTTTGTTTTGGGGATTTTTTTGGTTTTTTGAGGTCTTTTTCAGGAGCAGCATTCAGGACTGGCTTTGTGCTTTCTGACTTAAGATCCTAAGTTTCCAAAATTGGAAGTGATCAAATCACATCTCCTTTAGCCCATGCACAGAGGGAAAGGAATCCAGTGCATCCTGCCCACAGTACAATTTGAAATAGAAATCCTTATCTCCATGGGTAGTGTGGACTTCCAGAGCAGGTGTTGAGACATCCTACTTGATGGGGCTAACCTGAACATTTGCACAGGAAAGAATAAAGCCATTGCCAAGGGGTGTGTGGAAAGCCCTCCAGAACACGGTGAGAATGTACTGCTGTCCTTGTGTTAAGACATTGGTATTCCAGGCATAGGAATTGTAATTCCAGCTAACTGGAAATACAAGACTGTGGCTCGTGGAATGTGAGTGGCTGTTGAGCAATGCAGCCTGCTGCAATCACTTCAGATCTCTCTTCCAGCCTCTGCACTCTCTTGTAGTATCAGATCCTGCCCAAGGGAAGTGCACCAACACTCAAACTGCAGTTTGGGGGTATCTGTTGCTGCCTGTGCTCCAATCTTTCAGTTGTGGTCTCAGTTCTTGATAGGAGACAGAAACCCCAGGGGCTCAGAGACACTCAGCTTGTCCACCAGGTGACTGTAGAACAGAACATTTCTAGGAACAAGGTCAAGTTGGAGAGGAAACATTTCTGTCAGCTCTTTCCATGCCCCAAGGAAGCCACACTTCCTCATTCTTCCACACGACAAGCAAGGAGAAAAGAGGCCAAAACATATAAGATAATCAAACTGGTTTGGCTGCAGGATGAGAAGGAAATATATAAGACATATTATCATTTCTATTTTTAAAAGTTCGAAGCATTTGCAAATTTAGGTTATGGGGTGACGCCTGGAAAAAGAAATCATGATCCCATCTGTTTTTCCCATATCACTTAGGTGACTGGAAGTGGTCAGCACCACTGAGGCTGTCATATTCCATATAGCAATAATTGAAAATTATGTTTAAATCTGAAGCTGGCTCAGAATGTTTACTATGAGAAGGTGGTTTAGTTGTCAGTTATGGTATTTTAGTGCTTTTTGCATAAACAACTTCCTTAGTTTTAAAATAAACTTGCCCAGATAGCAAAAATGTCAGCTTCTCCTGTGATATCTGAGGATGCAGTTCTTGTTCTAAACTTCAGTTCCTGGCAGCAATGCTTTTGCAACAATCTGATGTGGCACAAATCTGCCCTTCTATAACATTTATCATTAAAAAAAAACCTCCAGGAAGGCTCTGGAGGGATTTATTTCTGAATAATAAGGGTTTCTTAAGAGGGGGAGTGGAGGTATAATCAGAAGTGGAAACACTTGAAGCAAGATCTCTGGAATATACTGTTTCCCACTGTAATCTCACTTAGGAAAGCATCTGGAGTGTGTGCTTGAATCTTAGTAACTACAAAAGCAATAAACACATTATCTAAGAAAGAAAGATTGGCTCATGTATTTAAAATGTGGCTTATGGTTAGTATTTTGAAGAACCGTGTTCTATATTAGATCAGTGATAGAAATTATGATAATGAGCACTGACAACTCTGTTTTACAGACTCTTTCTTTCCCTGTCAGTCTATGACTTTCATGATGCTATCTTTTTGTGTTTCACTTGTTCCTTCAAATTGCATGCATTACCCCTAGGACATAGGAGAATCTTATTGGGCAAGGAGAAAATCCTTGTCACAAAGAAAAAATGTGCTGCTTTTTTAAAACATTATTCTGGAAAAAGATGATGTAGGCTGGTGGAATGATTTTCTTAGCTCTCCATGGTCTTATTTATGCATACATCATTTTTATATATATTATTTGTTGTCTTCTTAAGTTACAGTAATTGCTTTAAGATATTCCTTAAAATGGATGTAATATGAAATGTATATAAAATGGTTTGCCAAAGTGGATAGCAAATGTCCAAATATTGTTTCAAACAGGCAGTAAAATACCTAAAGCCACACCATAAATGCTGCATTGTGAGCTTTCTTCAAACCTTTTGGCATAACACCATCACAACATCCTGCCAGAAACAAATGGAATAATTAAACCTGATTTGAAGCATCATAGGAGGCAGACCTGGGAACTGTGTAGAAATTCTCTGTCCAACCAATTTCCTGTAAATCCACAATACAATTATGTGTGACAAAAAGGATTATTCCCTGGAGCAGGTGTACTTGGTAGTGTATGGTGAGGCCTGCCATAAAATTGCTACATTTGGCCAGTTTCTGATATAGTAAATATTCCCAAATCTGGAATATCTAGAAGATTGAAGGTGCCTTTCAATTTCCCCAATGACTCATGATGTTGTCTAGCACGCGAGCCTTGCTAAAAGATGTTTGTTTAGATTTAATGAGGAGATTCTCCAGGAACTTTGCTATGAAAGCTACTGGTTATTTTCTTTTCTTCTGCTTTATTCTTTCTCTTGTAGATAAGAAACAAACAGTATTTCTGTGTGTCTTAAAATAAGTTGATGGGGCAGTGTGGGCATTTTAGAGCCACACAAACATCCTAGAGATTTGTAAACAAGAGCATATGTGACAACTGTATGTCACCATGACATCTTTGTTTTCACATGGTCTTGCTTTCCCTTCCTGTGTGAGCTGCAGTCTCCACTGTATTTATTTGTATTTTGCTTTGTTCTGAATGTCACCACGTACCATGAACGCTCCTTGGGTGCCTCTCTGCAGGGGTCATGCAATTAGACTGTAATTGAGCAGCTGCAAATCCGTGGGAGGCTGTAGGGATACTATCTGAAAATGGATCAGAACAAACCAATGGACACTTGTTTCCCTCGATTGGAAGTTGCTCTGTATTGATTTGAACAATAATCCATGCCATGACACATATCAAGGACATTGGAGCTGATGCCAGCCATTAACAAGCTCCAGATTCCTGGTAGGATTATTTTGTATATCATGTGAGACTACAGAGAAGTAATATTAGGTCACTTTTTGTTAAAATTTCCTATGAAAATCAGACCATTGTTCTTTTTTTTCTTTGGCTGTTTTTTTTGGTTTTTTGTTTGTTTTTTTTTTTTTTAAGATGGGCAACTAGTTTTGTAAAAAAATGTTATTTTCCCCAGATCTAAAACTAGTTTCAGTGGAAGTTTTAAATTACCAATATACTTGAATGGTATTACAGTGGATTTGCATGGATTTAAATGAAATCAGAAGCCTTCTAAAGCAGCAACTCATCAACTTTGGTCTCAGAACTTGCTTTCAAGGTGTTGACAGTGGCCTGTAGGAAGGTAAAGAATTATGCTTAAATTAATGATGTTGTGATAGCTTTTCATTTCCTCTTTAGTGTTTTTAATAATCTGAAAACATTTTATGGGTATTTTGTGAGCTACGAATTACTGATGTGAAATAAACTAGTCCTAATCCCAATTTGTAGAAACAAGCACATTTATTTCAACAAATAAATAGTAAATAAGTTTGTACCATTAGCAGCAAATCCAGCCTTGTGAGATTTTGCTCCAGTGAAATATTGCTCCAGGACAATTCCAGGTGTCCATAATCAGTGGCAAACTTGCTCTGATGTTTGAGAAACCAACATCTCAATCATTCAAGTATTTGTCAAGCATAGCTCAATACAGAAACTCAACACAGAGATAGAAAGTATAGTCCTTGCATTAAAGTTTTTGGTCTGAGAATAGTTTACTCATTGCTGAATGTTTTCATTTCTAAATTTAGCAAGTTAGCTAAAAAAAACCACAACAATAATAAGGCAGTACAAATGGAGAATTTTTATGCAGGGAAAAGTGCACTTGCATATAATAAAAAACAGCACCTCACCAAAAAAATCTGGATGGTTTAGGATGAATTGGGTAAAATCAACTAGCAATGGAAACATTTTATTAATTTTTCTTTTTTCCTGGGTTAAAAAAAAACAAAGTAGTTTTGCTTTGATAAAATGAAGGCAATCTGAATTTCAGGCTCCGCTTCTTCCAGCTGCCCCAGGCTTTCATTGCAGGGCCTATCAGCTGAAGGGAATGGTATTTTCCTAGGACCAGAATATTTTCTCTTCAAGTGTGTCTGCAGAGCTGCAGAAGCAATCTGAGGCTCTACTTCCATGGCTGTGTCAATTAACTATGAGAACAAACTATTACCAGGAAGAATTGCTAAGGCTTGCTATTTCATTGCTGCAGACACCTACAGTAATAGTAATGCAGGACAGGACACCTGGAATACACTGGTCACTGCAATACAGAGCCACTCTCACAAGAAAATAGCTCGAGTGAACAAGGACAAGTGAAAGAAAGGGCTTTGATAATCCTGACCTTCCAATCTCAGAAATAATAAATCTGATTTTGCACTCCAGTGTGCAAAATTGGCACAAATATCAGCTCACGTCTTTAAAAAGTCTTCATAACATGCAAGTCCCATTTAGTCCTCACTGAGGAAAAGGCAAAGCCAAAATATATTTTCCTACATTTTTTATTATTTCATTTATAGAACTTATGCTGACCGTCATGTATTTCCTGTAAAGTGTGCAGATTATCTCCATGCATACACTGAGGGAGGATTTTACCCAAGGAATGACCTAAAGTTGCATTGTCTGAAAATAGATGTAGCTATCTCTTACACTACTGAGTAGTTTTAAATGAGCAAGCAACACTTTTTAGCCCCTTGGCACAGGAAAGTGACATCTCTGAAGGCAAGGATCATACCTTCAGAACGTAATTTCACTTGCTCAAAAACGTGAAGCCAAGATCAAGATACACCAGTGTTATTCAAACCTTGCCAACAACAGTGTTGAAAACACATTGCCAGGACTCTGCTTCAGAACATTTCCAGCATATTTCTGCCTAGAACAGCTTCCTCTGTCCCATTTATCTGTTTAACAAACTCTGCTCATTTCCTTCCTGTCAGATTCTGAGAAGCCTTTGGTATTAGGATCTGGACATCAGCTTCCATGCAACTTAAAGATTTTAATAATAATAGTATGTCCTTTTCTGCAGGCCTGCTCCTACCTTTGTTGCCTAGTTAGCAACACATTATCTGTTATCAGACCATCTTCTTGTTTTGATTAAGCTTGCAGGGAGGTTTTATTGCTCTGCCTGTGATGATCTTTGGTGTCCTAAATTTAATTTCTTTTCATAATCCCTCCAGTAGCAAGTAGCACAGAGGAGTTTTAACTAATACAGTAGTGTTGGAACCTCAGAGCAACAAGAACTTGGCAGAAATACACATGGAATAAGATAAATTATTGTATTTAAAAGCAAACAAGGAGGCACTATAAACCTTAGTAAGGCTGTGACCAGTGCTGGCTTTCCATTGCAGAACCTTGCTGGCTTTTAGAAGAGGGATGAGAGGTGGAAAGGCAGAAGTAAAAGCAGAGTGGTTGCTTCTGTCTGTTCTCCTTCATCCTTCTCAGCAATCCAAGCCATCAGGAGTTACAGACCCCACTGCAGCCAGCCCTTCCTGCAGGGACAGGCATAGGTAAGCAGGACACTTCTTTTTCTTTTATTTGGGCTCGAAATTCTGAGTGCTGGAGCCCTGAACTAGCCTGTAGAACCAAGTGGTTAGGGAAGAGACAATAGAGATTAATCCCAGTTTCTGATTTCAAGCTTGATTCTTTCATCTGCAAATCAGGATGGAATATCATTTCAAAACATGCAAAGCTGTTGCCTTGGAACGATGTCTTCACAATTGCATTTGGATGGGAAACTTAGTAAATAAATCTGAAGACAGAACTGAAAAATGGGAGTCCCTAATTCAACCACTCTTAGCCTTGCAGCTGTACTTCAACAGTGCAAAACACAGAAAATCTGGCTGCTTATCCAGTGTGAATTTTGTCCCGGTGTTCAGGGTCACAACACTGAATTTTACTTAAATATTTCACTTACTGTTGTATCCCTCTTCTTTTACCCAAAGGCATTCATTGAACCGAGGTGGTGTCACATTTTTAGCATTGCCCTTTAGAAGCAGCTTTTTATTTTCTCACCAAAATGAAATAGGCTACATCCTGAAATTTTAGACCACTTGCAATTGGCTCATAGATAAACCTTTTATTTATTATTTATATATTAGTTATTTATATTCTATAGTACAACTGTGTGAGTATGACTTTAGGAAAAAACTGCATTCCTATCACAAAAGTATTTCTCAGGCTCAGGAAAAGATTGGCAGCAGAAGAAAGCTTTTTGTGTTTATCAGGTGACACATCCAAATTTCAAAGCAAGCATCAGTTTCTCTAGAAGGGATGTGCACGACTGCCTTTGAGAGAAAGATCATCCTATGCTCGCAGCAAGATGTTCTTTTTTTGGTAATTCACAGTAAAAACAAATGCTGGAGGAGTACCTGGTGGCATGAAATAAGGGGGCTGACATTGGAAGGAGGGAACAGTGGTTGTTTACTTGGGTTAGAAACGCTCAGATGAGGTGCAAGCCTCATCTAACAGTAGGAATACTTGCTACATTAACAAGATTTACTGACAGACTCCATCTGTGCCTTCCCACCAAACAAGGTCACTCAGTTAGATCCTAAGAAGCCTAACGAGCAAAGTGCCAAATCTCTGGAGTGATAATGGAGGTTTGCTCTGACTTACGCCTCAGGCACTTGCAATATTTTTAGTACTGGAAAATAAAATAGGGTAGAGTCAAAAAGGTCATAATTTTTATCAAACCAGTCCACCTTGAGAAATATCAGTGTGTGTGCCTGTGCATGAACATAACATACCTGGGTGTTTTTCCTTTCTTTTCCTGGTAATTTTCAGTTTACTTTACTTTTCAGTTTCTTTTACTTTTACTTTTCAGTTTACTTTTACTTTTTATTTTTTTGAATGCACTCCAGTGCCTTCATCTTGGCCATTCATCTCACATCTGCACCTTGGTTTTGGAAACATCCCTGTGGTGGCACCATGCCCGTTCCTTACAAAAGGCTGTGTCAACACCTTGTGTGGTGGTTCCATAGTCCAGGGAGAGGCCTTATCCATGGATTTTTGCTGTTCATCAATTTTCTGCCTGGAGTTTCTGTGATACAGTCTGGTCAATTTACAGGAAATATTGTGGAAAGGGACAAAAATAAATTTAGAGCATTGCAAAAAAAAAAAAAACAAACAACTCAGCTAAGAACTTTTAGTGTTCACAGCTGATTTGTTTCTATAGACAACTGATAGTTAAACCAAAAAAATGAACCCCAAGTACGCTGAATCCCTTGTTTGATCTAGGATCTATTCATGTTTATCTGCTGTTGATATGAATATCTGGTCCAGAGTATGTTTCTAGTGTAAGCTTATAATTCATCTTTTGCACTGCCTGCAAAAATACCCCCCATTTGACTTCTCAGTGAGTAAAAGAACACTTGTCTAAATCTGTGAGACGGATTAAGGAGACCAAAACCAACATGGTAAAACAGTGGAATAAAAAGAGAAATTTAGAAGGACTGTCAGTGAAATTTCTCAGGGCCAATCTTTAGTGCAGGATGAAATGTTTCTAGAATGAAACAGTGCTTCTTGTGGTGAGTGATGTGCTGCAATATATGTCTATCAGAGTCATAGTATGGAAAAGGTGTGGAGCAGATCTGATGGAAGTGCCTCTGCCTGCAGAATCTATTCTGTGTCACCTTCTGACAGGTTTCTGTTCTGCCTTGGTGTAAACTAACTCAGGTCCTAATATCTCACACACAGAACTCTTCTTCACAGGATGGGGAGTCACATTTTCATTTGTGTGCCTTCACACTCAATGTATACAACAGGACATCACCAAATTGTACACCTGCTGATCAGAATTAATTTATATTAATATGACATTAATATAAATGTTCTAGGGGATAAGCTTCCAGGGAAATGCACGTGTACAAGTGAATATTTCAGTATTCTGGAGGAAAATGTCTCTACAATTGTCAAGGGACTCTGCACAGTGACACTGGCACTCAGTTTGCCTTGTAAAATACAACTGTAAGAGATGTCTTTTTATAGTGATATAACATCACTGACTGTGGTAGAAGATGTACAAGTGGAAAAGACATGACAATTTTAACTTTTGAGTTGAAGAATACACAAAGATTATGGATTAAATTTTTATTTATTGCTTAACTTATAAAGATGCTGTTGTTCAGGCTCTGCAAATATCCATTCACTAGCAGCGAGTGCAGACTGGAAATCCAGATCTTGGTGTTCAGCCCAGGGCTCTTTGGGATCTCTGTCCAAACTTCCAGGACAGGATGTCCTGGATTGCACACAGCTTTCAAAAGGCAGCTGAAGGTTGCTCTAAACAGTGCTAAGGCTTTTGTAGCAATACTCATACTTCCAAATTCCCAGTTCCAAGTGGTGGGTAATTAGTTGAGCAGTATGAGCTACATGGAGGTAGGAATTGATCTTTTTCCCCTTATTCTCTGTTGCTTCCTGCCATCTGACAAATGACAGGTCTGCCCATATATTCAAAAAACCTATCTAATGACATATGACATATATCTAATGACATATATCTAATATATATCATATGACATATATCCAATAACATAATGACATATCTAATAATCCTCAGAAGTCCTTTCTGTTGCCTGTGAGACATAATTAAATGTTCTGAAAGGTAGGGCTGGAACACTGGGAAATCTCCAAACCAGACAGCAAGGATGTTTTTCATTCCCATGCTGTGCACACAACAGCACATCACACTGCACACACACAGAAGGAGAAATGAAGGTTTAAGTTGCAGTCTCTCAACTGTCCTCCATGAGGAGCAAGTACTTGTTCCCTGAAATCCTTCTCCCTCCGTTCCCCATTGAGTTAACTCATATACACACAGCGTTTTACAGCTGGAGCTCAAAGCAGGTTCTGTCCTGGCAGGTCATGGGCTGCACTGAGAGCACCACCTTTAGGTCACTGCAGCCAGAACTGCCAAGAACCTGGAGTTTGTTTTCTCTCCTGTCACATCATATTTCTGCTAGTAATTATTTTTATTTATTTTCCCTTCTAAACTTCCCCACAGCCATGCTCACCTCAGTGTTATATGTACCAGTGCTTTTTCCCACCTATCATCTAGGTCAGCCCTAAGCCAGGTTTTGGGTCAGCCCTAAGCCCTGGCTTATCTCTTGTTCCACTGCAAAAACAAGACAAGAACTGCACCTTGAGTGTGGGATTCCAGGCACTTCTCATAGCTGTCTCACCAAAACTGGCTGTCTGGCGTTTAAAAACACCAGTTTATTGGTTCTTCCTTGAAAATGGGTGATATTTTGAAAAAAACCTTAGTTTTAGCTCGCTCTAAAACATAATTTGTGTTGGATTTTCCTTTATTTTGCAGGTTTTTTTAGCTTTTATAGTTTTCCATGGCAGAAAAAAAAAAAGGGATTACCTCAGATGGCTGCTGTGACCCTGGATGGGAGAGCAAGTCATTTTGATGTAATATGTATTTCAGCTCCTTTCCTCACCTATATTGTTCAGTTTGTCATTAAAGCTAAAGGATTGTGTATGCTTTTTCTTTGTTGTTTGGGTGTGGTTTTTTAAGAAAAAAAAACAAATACTTGACACATTATAATTAAATTAAGTTTAAAGGAAAGGAAAATTAGTGCCTGAAAAAAGGAGTTCAAAATATGCTTTCCTATAGAACCTCTTTACAACAGAAGTGTTGACTTATAAGAAATTATATATGTAATCAACAACAAACCTTTTGTGTACATCTTACAATGCAAAAAAAAAAAAACTACTTACAGAGATTCACAGATGAAGCTATTAGGAAGCGTGGATGCAGATGTTGTATTGAATAGTCTTGCATAAATAAAAGGAAATAAGGGTTCCAAGAAGCTTTAAGTACTCACTGTGAATAAATTGCATCTAGAAAGACTTGCAACACAAACTCATATGACATAACTGTAACGAGAGATAAACCTTTTCTTGGGATCTTTCCATGTTTCTTGTTTAACTTTTCAATTAAAGATGTTGTAAGCTTGAGCAGCTCTAAATGCAACATTAATATGTGGAAGAAATAGAATGAAATATTTCAAACTTCTTTCAGAGGCAGTAATTTGTTGGCTGTTTCCTCCCAGGCTCTCATGGTCTGGTGCCCAGGTTTGCTGTCCTGAGAACTCTCTGCCATGCTCACTGAGGGGTGCATTTCCACTGAGCTTTAGCACAGCCTGAATTGCCTGTAATTCTGGAGGGGTTTCAGCCAGACATGCCCAAGGAAGTGTAGAAAAGGATGTGGAAGAGTCAGGAAAGATAAAGACAGGGAACACTTTTGTACAATAACATCAATCATAGGACAACTATTTCATTTCAAGAGGGTTATTCTGATTCAACTAAGGTCTGAACAGAGCTCCTCAATGTTTGATAAGTCACAATGGACCTTTTCTAGCAATTAGTATCCACCTCACCCAGTGCTTGAGGCCATCACAGGGTCTGAGACTGTATTTCCATGAATGATACTGGAGTATTCACCACCATCACACCACCTGCTGGCTTGCTGCATCTTGGTCTGAAAAATCACATCCTGAAGAAATGCTCTTCTATTTGCCAGCTGGGCTCCAGGGGCTTTAACCAACCAGCAACAGGCCCCCCCCATCTGCTGATTTTTTACTCCTGCTTCCACCACAAACAAAGCACATTCAGAAACCTCTACTGAGATTACTCCCCCTGCGTCACTCAAAAAGGCACTGACAGTTCTAATGCCTCAAACAGTGCTCCATACCATGTTTCCATGCAGGGAAAAGCTAATAATTATAGCAGTGACTCTTTCTGTGACTGGATAATATGTACAGGGTTTATGATGCTTTTCTCTTTAAAAAAAAAAAAAAGGCACTTTTATATGGCAGCATCTGCAGTGGAACTGATTTTTAACAAGTACTTTAGGGATTCCAGATGTCACTTGACAACTTGAACAAAAGTGCTACCTTTTCCATCAGTCTCTGTACCAAGTAATCATCTAACAGTTGCAAGATTACTCAAATGGCTTTAAGACTATTTTTGCAGCCAGTTTCAATCCACAGAATTGTGGAAATAGTCCCCCAAGCATGTGAGAACTTTTGTGAGTGTTATCTATCTGGAGCAATACATAAAGAAATTATAGCCCTTCTATAAGTAGTTTTGATTAGAAATACAGCTGTGGAAAAAAAATAAAAACAAAACCAAAAAAAACCATCACCACCAAAAAAAACCCCAAACCAAAACTACTGCATGGTTTTGATCGTGTAACCAAAACTACTGTCTGGTTTTGATTTGGTTAGGTGTTTGGTTTTTTCCCCAACTGTACTTATTTAAATTTTGTCAGCTTTACTTAGAAGTAAACCTTTGCTCTGTGTAGCCTGCCTTAACACAGTATCAGGCCCTCTTTTCTCATGAATAGATGATAAATCAAAGAAATTGGTGGGAAAGTGTCAAAGAGAATCAAAAATATTTCTCACCTACTCTATTTCACTTAGGGGTATAAGCTCTTTGGGATAGATTTCTGTGCTCTTCTGCTTCTCTTTTGTATTTCTCAATGCATATATTTCAAAGTAATTTTTGTTTCTCAGAGGAAAAGACTAGTACAATGCTAAGCTGTGTGACCTAAGTGACTGCCTAAACCATGTGCCATGAAGCCTGAAAACAGTGCCTTCCCTGGCATCTGAGGATGTCAAACAACAAATTCCCAGAGCTTCTCTTTTCACACAAAAACAATGTGGAAAAGACAAAAAATAAAACCTGATTGTGTCTGTTGATGGTGCCAGCTAATAGAGCTACAAAGCCTCCTGCTAGCTGAGGGCCAAGCCCTCCATGGGCAGGGTGAGAGCAGGAGCTAAGAGCAAATATTTGCAGGCAGGAAAAGAATGGTTGCCTTTTGTTTTAAATTGTGGGTTTTTTTTAAGCTGTTAAAAAGTGAAAACAATGCACATTCACTTAAGGTATAAGAATATAAACAAAGATGACACGAGTGGCCTTACAGGGCTGCAGGTGACCTGTGGGTTTGGAGATACCTGGATATGAGAAATCTCTTGAGTTATGAGGATAATGCAAGATTCTACAAGAGGATGACTTTGCTCCTAGCAAACACAAGAAAGCAGTCCACAATTTTGGCTATCTGACAAAGGCTCCAATATGTCCCAGTCTGAAATAAACACAAAGTTTATAAAAAATCCCACCATTTAACAATGATTGTTTGCATCCTGAAGCAAAGACTCCTTTCTAGTTTTTTTTTCTGACAATTTAAAACATCTTGTAGGGGTGGAGGGATGTTTTATTTTAGTGTGACTGTCAAATGAATATAGGTCCACTCGTGACAGAAAGTGTTTAAGGGTAGACAAATGAGAATGAAAAGATTGCATGGCTGCTGAACAAGTTGCTTGGCATTTATTTTGTATGACAGAAACCCTAAAAGTGCTTGAAAACCAAATCTTTTCAAAGTTAGAAGTGTTCAGATGTGTAAGAATTGTTTGTCATTATTGGACGGGGCCTTTTACAAAAAGTTATTGTAGTTTTGAAATTACAACCCTCAGAGTTCAAAATTTTGTTAGGTGTCTGAAATCTTATTTCAGTTCCAGAACACACGTAAGTTTGAAAATCAAATTCCTCCTATAATTTAGTTCTCTGTCTTTCCACAGCAACTAAAATAATTACACTCTGTCAAGCTACATCTTTTTACTCTGATTAAAGACATAGCTGTTTGAGCAAACACATCAGCTAGTCTGTTGGCAGGTGAAAGAAGAATGCAGAGCATGTCTGAAATCATACTGGTAACTTCACATTGAATAGTACACAGGGAAAAAAATTTATCCTGTATGCTTCTTACAGAAAACAAATACTTGATTAGGAAAACGATTTATTCTGTATATCCTTAAACCCAGATAGTTTTACTTATAAATCAAAGCTAATGATTTGGATCTTTATTAATAATAAAATTAATTATTGGTGCCTTCTCTTAAATTTGGTTGTATTTGAAAGTAAGTATCTAAAATCACAGAGAATTAAATTAGAGGAAAAAAAAATCTTTGATCATTAAAAGTATATACAGTTATGTTTAAGTTATTAGTGCAGATGATTTGGTTGTTTACAACATAATTACTGATTTGACTATGAAAAAATAATTGCAAATTGTTTCACATCAATTAACAGTACATAAATAATTCCAGCATGCATAAATTTTTTACTGTTGAAAACTAGCATATAACTTTTTATGGTGCTCTTAAAAACAGATCTAATGCAAAGCTAATAACACACACAAAAAAACCCCCCTATCTATTGGGGGGGCGAAGCATCTGTCACAAAGAGGACAAGAAATGGAGTTGCACCAGAACCTGCTTAGAGACTAACAGTTGTAAATAATATGAGTAGTGAAACATTGCAAAACTGCACAGCATTGCAATACAGCAACAGAGATAAAAGAGAATGAGGATTATTATACAGTTAAAAACCAGAAAATGGTGACATTGTTAAATTTTTATTAAAATCAAAACTAAAAAAGAATAATAGTCAAGGAACACTCAGTAGCAATAATTAATTCTGATTATTAAAATATAAAAAATATTACTTTAGAAAGATCAGGAAACATTTAATTGAAGTGTGAAATTAGTGCCATCCGAACAATTCAATTGATTTGACCAAGAGCTACCTTTGATTGGCAGATGATTGGAAAATACATGGGTTTATTTCTTGGTCTCTCTTCAACCCACAAGCTTAGACCCACAAGCTGTCATCCCAAAAAAGCAACTACCTCTGAAAGAATACCTCCACATATTTTTAACCATTTTCATCACTGACATTAGGTAGAAAGGTTGTTCTTTGTTTGCTGCATTGATCTTGGAACAGAAAGATCAATACGCTTCCTTAACCTTGATCAAATAATTTTTTGCATACCTGTCATAAATTCACACCTGGAATTTCAAAATTCAAAACAGCTATTTAGGAAAAAATAAAGAAAAAAATAAATAAAGCAACACCCTGCTTGCTCTAAGTATCTTAGTCAGTGAAAGGGAAGACAAAAATAATAGGATGTAGCAAAAAAGGAACCACCTTTATATATCATGCCAGTGATGAAAATGGCCGAAATAAAGAACTTTTCTTGGGATGACACACTGATTTCTGAGCTACCTGTTTCAAAGACAGGACAGATGCAGGGAGATTAAAAAACTGGTGTTATAAAATACTCAATTCATGGTAAGTTTGGGACTATTTCAAGCATAGCAGAAGGGACATGCTGAGATATATGTAAGAATTGCATATTGTAGAGTGTCTATACTTCTGTATAAATTTTCCCACAAAAGAAAAGGGTATTCAGAAGTATTTAAATGCAACAGATTTAAAATGTATGAAGACATTCTTACAAAACTTATAATTAACCTTTGGAACTTGTTGCCATATGGTATCACTGGGGTCAAGACTGTAGCAGGATTTAGAAAGAGTGGACATTTTTATGTACAATCAAAGCTACCTCGTTACATTAGAGAGCATAAAGTGCTTTTATAGAGGACATAAAGCCCAATGCTTCGGGCCATAAGGCAACCACAAGCTCAGGGGGGTTAGGAGGGGATGTTTTCAGCTGCCAGGTTATTCTGTCATGGCCCCTGCAGGGCTCCTTGGAGCTGCTGCCATGCTTTGGCTACAGCCAGGGGAAGATGAGATGCCAGCCCATCGTGGCGTCACAGGTCTGCCCGTTTCACCTGTGCTCCTACTGCTGCTTTTGTTTTTATTCATTTGTTTCTGTGCAGCGGTGTTTTGCTAGCACAGGTGTACTACAGGCAAAGCCAGCCTGGCAATCTCGTGTATGCTTCTGCTCAGTAAAGAGAAATAGCTGTGATTTGCTGTGTAACACATCTGCTGCATGTTCCTCTTTTTGAAGCAAACAAGCTGCTCATCCAAGGCAGATGTTGCAGTATTTGTTTCACTCTTCGCCGAAGGAGCCAGCAGATCCCCTTTTAGGGAAATGCTTTCAACTCAACTCATCCTTCTGTTAATTCTTGGTAACTGATTGTAAGAACTATGTTAGTAAAATTAATATTTCAGAGCCGCCCTGCAAGGGATATTTTTAACATGCAGCAGCACAGCCCCTGTGTCTCGTCACTTGTGTCATCCTGTCACCGTGCACGCCTTCAGACACAGGCAGGCTGAGACTAATGAGCTCACCACTCCGTGTTCCTCTAACATGAAGTTCACTACTAATGAGAAAAATTCCAAGACTGTGCTCACACTCTAAATCAATTTGGCAAGATTGATCAAAATATTCATTAAAACAGTTTGTTCTTCAGCTCAGCCTGAACCCTGCAGGCATAACTCTCTTGCTTCTGTGAGGGTTTGTGTGTGTGTCTGCATGCACATGTGAGTGTGTGAAATTAAAACGTGGTGCTTGCTTTTCCTCCTCATGGTATTCAAGCAGCACTTTCAGAAGGGGGAAAAAAAAAAAAGGCTGAATTCTCATTACTCTTTTCTCCTTGAAAAGTGCCCAGGAGTCCAGAAAGGCTAAGAAAAATAATCTCCTCTCCTCTTCTCATGTGCCTGTCATCAGGAGGCCTGAGAATGACCAAAATGAAGAAGCAAATTACCATCAAAAGGGCAACAAGCAAAATAACAAATGGGGATCTGTCAGAGAAAGAGAGACATCACTGGCCACACAACCCTGGGAATTTAATATATCTTCTATCTGTCATCTGCATGCTAAATTTCCATGTCTTCCTTCAACAGAATTTCCTCTTGCTTTGTCAGCCTTGATAAGTATAGGTTAGCTCACACTGTCTACTTTTTTGCATGCATTTCAAGGTAAAACACAGTCCAGAGAGCCAGGGATGACATTAACTGACTAATGCTCGGTGAGCTGGACTCTGCTCAGAAGGGTCTAGACAGGAAACCAGAGCAGCACAAATTGCAGTGAGAGATGAGCAGGGGATAGATTTAAAAATCTCAGCTCTGATGTTATCTATCCCTCCAAAGGGACAATAATAATTCTTGTTGATACCAGTTTAAAAGCCAGACACCCTGACTAGTCATATATAATATACCTCTGGTTCATTTCAGCGCTAGAGAAGGTTGCTTTTGTTCATCTGACTTCACTGATCATTGCCTAGACATCAGGAGCTTTTTCCAAAGGACTGAGAGGAAAACTCAGGAAAACTTCAGCCAAAAACGGTTTTAAAATATGTCATGTGGTACTGTTCACAACATTGTAAACCCCTTTAGTTTACAATGTTAATGAATTCCCAACAGCCTGTTTCTTAGATGTATTATGTGCTATAAAACGAGATCTTGTTTTCCAAGAAGACTTCAGTAGGGTTATGAATCCAATCACTCAAAACTGCAGAATGAACTGGACAGGCAGTGTCCTGCTGAGCTGAAGCAGTGGCTGCTGGTGGGGCTCCTGTAGTGGGGGAGCAGGAGGCACTGCTGCAGCTCAGAGTACACAGCATCAGCAGCTCACACTACAACAGGCAGCAAAGATTCCTCTAAAAATTGGCAGTGGCACGCAAGGGCTGTGGTCCACGTTTCTTTAGTATGTAATTTCCTTTGTATTCAAAAGGTGCTAAATTAGAAATGGCTGCATGACTGACCAGGACACAAGCAGCTCTTTGGCCACGTGCAGAGTGGTATGAGATTTTCTTCCCATTAAAACACTGCTGGCTGTTCAGAAATCCTTGCTGTGGTCTGCCTCCACGCTGAGGGCAGTGATGCTGAGCACCCCTGAATTCCCAGAGCAGTGCACCAGCAGCCAGCAAGGTTTCAGGCAGCAGGTACCCATCCAGGCTGGTGGAGTTTGCCTGGAGGAGCAGCAACTCCTGCACATGCAAGCCCTTACAAATGAAACCACTGCTTAAATGCAACGATGCCAGCCTTCTTCATAAGAACAATCCAAGCTCTGCCAATGCAAAAAAACTGTTTCTTTTTCCTTAAAAACAGAAAATAACACTGCTACAAAGCAAAGAAAAAACCCTGCAATCATATTGTCCAGACAGGTTCTCTGGAGATGAGATAAGGTGCTATTAACCAAATGCTCGTTTACAGGCACATCAACTGCCATAGAAAGCGAGGATCAGCTCTTATCACTTTCCTTTCACAGTGCAAGATGCTGCTTTTAATGTGCTTCCTGCTTGCCCACTTTTATCTGGCTGGTGAGGTTTATTTCTCTTGACAGAAGCTGTCCCCAGGCATCTATTTCCACAAATGGAGGGAAAAGCAGATACTGGAACTGTTTGACTCTATTCTGTGGATAGGCTCTACTGAAGGCCATTGAAATTTTCATTAAGAGAGGAGTCTTAGGGAACCTAAACACTAACACCCTTTAAAAATATTTTTTTCTATTTGTGCAAGACAATAGCTTTTAGGAATGAGTTAAAATTTCATTTATTCAGTTATTTAAACTATTTCTGCTAAAATTTTAAATCAAAAGTAAAAATAAAATATAAATTCAGAACATGGTGTTGTCTAATAATAGAATATCGTCTACTAATTCAAAACATAGTGTTGTCTAATGGCATGTGTCTCAAGTACGTTTTGTGAAGATTTTATTTTCTGAACTGGATTAATAACTTCATAGCAGAGAAAGTTTAAGCACACAGTACCTCCTTTCCCTTGTTTGATCTTAATAGGCTGACTCATTCATTTTAAAGTCATGCAGGAAAGAAATTAATGAAAGTCATCTATTCAGAAGAGTGAGACCTTTGATTTACAAGAGACTTCTGAATCACTCCATACTCCTTGTATAGCTTGTTTTAAATTACCACGTTTCTTTTTCTGTAGCTTTGCAGCATCTCAGACATTTTCAGCATCAGTTGGAGATGACTTCGCCTAGCACAGTTTTTTATTTATAATTTTTTTCCTCAGATTCTTAGGCAGTAGGTACAGAAGGAGGTAGAGAAGTTTGGTTCAGTGACAGAAAATGCCCTGGCTTTCTCTGTCTTGCAATGTTCTCTCTCATTTTCCCCCTCTCACTTCCCACCAGTGCCAGACAGTTCTAAGAGAGCTACTGCAGCCCATGGCTGAAGGAAAATGTCTCGTCCCCTCCCCAAAGAAAGAAAGAAAGGCATTCTAGCATGTGGTGTATTTTCAGCTGCTTTCATCTCTAGTTATGTGTATGAACTGAAATAAGGCAGTTACTCTTTTTGGAGTAACGCTTCCAATGCACAAAATGCCATAACCAGACAATTATCTTCAAGTGTGACAGAGAAGGTGGATCAGGTTTAAATTTTGGTGATCCCATCATTTTGGAAAAGCCTAAAAATTCTTTAGACCAAGACCAGTAAATGAGATCCTGGTTGCTTCTTACATTTCCTTCTTTCTTCTGATTGACAATGTGTGCTGCTCTGATGTTAGGGAACGTTTATGGCACTGGGAACCATTTGGGAATGCTTTGTCTTTCCTCTAAGTTTGAGAGAGAAATCCAAGGAAATTAGTACATGTTCAAACATTATTGCATTGGTCAAAAAATTATAGCGACACAGCTCAAATATGACATGGCTCAAAAATTCCTCCTAGGACCTTAAATCGTCTGTGTGCCCTGAGGCACACATCCAGTTAATCCAGTTTCTGCATTAACTATGCACCTCTGGGCTAGGCAGAGGTTCTCTTCTCTAAACACTCCTTTCCTGCAAGCAAACAAGGGGATACATTCTTTCCCAAGAGCCTGTTCCATTCATGACATATTTGGAATCTTTCAAGATAAAGTTCGCCCACAGTCTGAGACATTGCTGCTCCTCACTGCTGTCAGGGCATTATGACTGTGCTTATAACTGTGATGTACTGAGGTACAGTGGTAAAAATAATTATTAACAGCAACTCTAGCCCATCACACATTTTTGTCCTTGGTCTTATTTCAAGCAGCATCTTCCTTTCCAGCAACCTTTCAATATAGTATTGATACATATCAATATAGCTTGATAAATCCTCCTCTCAGTATTTAGCTTGAACTACCAGAGGCAAGCTTGTTTGTTGGTTAAATATAACACTTTCAATTGGATGCTTTTTTTTATATGGACACCAACAGAGGTAGGAAAGAATATTAGGTTTGAATGACAGTGATGAATAATATTAATGTTTACCTACTATTGGAATCTGGAGCTGCTCCAATGAGCTACAGAGTCGTAAGATCTTAATTAAAGGTTAATGAAAGAAAATATTGAAAAAGCTACACAAGGAACAAGAAGTGGGGAAACGGGGTATTCTCTCTCATCTACAATACTGCCATTCTCAAGCATAGAAATTGCAGGAGTAAGGCTTCCATAAGACACTGTGTGTAGCTTTGAATTCCCCTTTTGTCTCTAAGACCACCTGGGCTGCAGGTATGGTCCCACATTCAGTGTTCTTTTTTTGCAAAAACATCCATCTGTTAAAGGCAAAGATGGGTTTGCAATATATCCATGCATCTCTCTCTGAGTTCAGTTAGAAAATACTACTGAGACTCATGAGAAAGACTGGAAGCATTTCGGTCTGATCTATAAAACAAAATATTCAAGAAGTATTGATTCTATTCCTTTTGAACTCTTTAGAAAATTTGGGCAAATTTTACAACTTCAAGCGATGAAATGATATAATTGGTTTAAAGTCAGAGACTGCATCTTCATTACATTCCTAATGTATGATACTTATTATGTATTAATAACACCTTATTATCTCTTGTCAGGTATAATAAATATAGCATCTGAATATTAACTTAATGTTTTATGCTAGCTCATAAGGTTTGAAAACAGAAGCTCTTTTTTCTAGCACAGCTCAGATGTTCTTACAGAGTGAGACACTGCTCTTAGGGAATGGCAAATTTAGACTTTGGACACATGTAGAAATACCAGTTGGTTATTGAATAGTTTACAATTAAAACTGAATTCAGGATGAAGTATGGGTTTGTGTCTGTGTAAATATTAGAGGAATGTACATTTAATCCTTTGGTTTGTGTTGGACCCTCAGCTTTAGTGCTGTTGATGCCTTTGCAATAATTCAAGAGTAATCCCTTCTCAATCTGCAGAAATACCACAAATGTTGCAAAAGTAAAACTCTTGGGAACTTGATCGTTATGACTACACGTTTTTCCCTGTGGCTTTTGTATCATGACTAATCAAATGCAAAGAGTGTGTCACTATCAATTCAGTGTTGTGCATGAATATGTACACAGCAAAACTGCCCAGTAAAATTAGGTGTCACTGCTTCTCACGTTGTGGACTTCTCAAGAGGCTCAGGTACTTCACATTTTAGCACCCTGTCAGCTGTGATGCCTACCCTGCAGTCACATGGGGGTCAAGATTTTTTAAAAAGGCGTAATACTTATGAGTCCTTCTCTGGATGCTTAATATAGTAATGTTTACACAGCCAGAGTTAAGCCTTTACCATCTGATGAACAGATCTCTCTAAATCTTCTTGAAAGCACAAACCCTATTTTACCAATCAGTTTGGAAGAACTTGGTTTATCTCCCGATTGCAGAAGGTGTGATGCCATCAATATTAATATCAGTAAACATTAAATTATTAACTTAGGTATATCTGAGAGACAAAGGTCGGGGAAATTTATGTTGACAAAACATAAATATATGTGATTAAAAATTATTCTGTACACTAATTCAACATACCTTTACCATCTTGTTCTTAATGTCTAGTGTAATTCCCAACATCCTCTGGTGTATCAGGAATGTATCTGTGAGTCAAATCTTCAAATTTCTTGTAGGCAAGCAATAGTATTTTTTTCAGCATCGCAGAAACACGTATTTTATAAGGTCACCTATGAAAAAAAATGAATTATGCAATATGCTATGGTATCCAGCACTAATACTTAGGCAAAGTTGATCTCATGGATATAGCTGCTGGCAAACAAAAAGTAACTCGACCACCATTAGTTCCTTCTCTTTCTCTTAAAAGAAAATCACTGGAGTTCATAAAAGATGCATGTCCCAATTTTATTCTGAAAACTGTTCTTATCTGAAGAACAGCCCAATGGAAACTCAATCAGTTCAGGACAGAATTGCTTAATTACTTGAGAACTTGAATGTGAAAGCATGAGTATAATTAGCCAAATTATTTAATACTCCACATATCATAGGCAAAGAGCTTGACCTAAGGCAGTCATTGTCAAATACGGCACGGTTGGTTGCCATCAAGTGTTACTACCCCTTAAAACTCGTGGTTGTATGGCAGAGTTATTTACTGATGTTTCTTGGGTATTGCACCAGAGGCTCTTTTGACCATGCTAAGCAATTTATTATAAGATTCTTGCCAGGTCTACTGATTTTAAAATGTGATATTATGTGAGAAGCAAGATGTGAAGTGCTGCCAAAGGCAAAGAGTATCTTCAGATGATCTCAGTAATGTTCACTACCTGGCCATAACATGGAGCAAATGCTTCTACCCCTGTAATAATTCTTCAGTGGAGACAAACCTCACAGATCCTCTCTGACATATTACCTGGCTTTTAAATCCCTGATTCACCTGAGAAAACATCCTTCTCTATTTCAACACAAGTGGCCTGAAAATAGCATGTCATATACTTCAGGGAATGACCTCTGTTTCTAATAAATCTTGGATGTCCCTGAACCTTGCTGGTGAGACACAAGTCAGGAATACGATGGCATAAACAGCCTGCCAAGTCACTCACTTTGGCTGGATGACCTCAATAGACTGTGGAGATTCTGATTTCTTCTGCTGAAACTAGTAGAGTTTTTTTAATTGTTGTGCATGATGGTTCTGTTTAAAGGTTTGTCTGGATCATGGAGATGGTCTTAATTTCTTTAACTTGTTTGTTAGAAACGAAACTGAATTTCAGCATCATGGTAAAAAGCTGTGTGACCTTTAATCTTAACAAATTAAGACAAAAACTGCAAAACATTTGTTTCTTTTATTAAAGTTGACAAAAATATTAGAATAGCATGAGATCAAACCTTGACACACAAAAAAGGAAATCAACACTATGGATATTATTGAGAACCATTCAACTGCTCAATTTAGAAATCCCTGAAACAGGGTGAAACTGCTAATTGGAGATGAGCCGTTATATGACTGTGTAGAAAGTGACAGCTTTACATTTGAGGCACATAAATAACAAAGCCATCCTCACCATGTGAACAGCATATAACAAACTCAACCTCTAACACTAATTTTAGCTGCCCAATTTCTGTTCTTTAACAATTTGCTTCCCAGTTAGAAGGGAAGAGAAAAGATCAGCTGGAACTCAGAGAAAGTAGTAGTAATACAATAATGGCAAAAATACATTTTAAATTTTGCAACACTTTCCCCTGCTAATTGTTTTCTAACTGATTGCTGATTGTTAGCAATGTATTTTCATTTGTGAAATCCCATCCTGATTTTGAAACAGGAAATAGAGAACTCAGAACGCTTCAAAAGCAGATACAGAATATTTCAGATTTTTTTTGGTAGCAGTAAAAATAACAACAACAATGCATTTTCTAACATCTCTGTAAGCCTCCAGCTATGGTATAGGTAAATCATTATGATTTGCTTGTAATTAATATGTTAAATCTATGCAACTTCATTATACTCTCCTGTTATCCTGGAGCACCCATTTGTGCTTGTTTCAAAACTTAGCTAATCACAGCAGCATTGGAATATTCTTGCTGGAGTTTTATATTTACCAAGATTTTACAGTAGACTCATACTTCATGCAAAGTTCTGGTCCACCCTATCCTATTTGAGGAGCAAATTAATGAAACAAACATTGAATCTTTACTGTAGCTATGTGTCTTCTTGGCTTTATTCATACTACTATACACCTAAGGTATTTGTGTTACATATCTCTCACAAACTAAGAAATAACCCCCAAAATTAAATCTTTGTGGCTTATTTTGGTAAAAAATGCTCAACAATCCAACAAAATGAAATAGTCAGGGCTCTAGAAAAGCATTTCTGCACCCTCCTAGGGTAATTCTACATCTTTCTATATGTGTTAATAACTTTCTTCTTTTTTTTTTTAGCTATGTGCCTAAGTAGTGTGGAAATTAAAACCTACTTAACAATACAACTACATTTCCCTGAAAAATAATCTAAGGAGATTTTAATTGTGATTTTATCATTGACTTATGTTCTTAAGTTTCCATCATAAGTACATAGCACTATATATAATTTCTCATAAATTGGTTACCACCACATATCTTTATAGCTAGAAGAGACCTTTTTGTTCATCCAATTCCCTCCTATATCACATCAGATAAATATATTTCTGCATACATTTAGCAGACTTAAAAAACTCCAATCTTATGCAAATTCATTTTTCATTTTCTTAGCATTATCAGACATTTATTTAAAAGCAACTTGCTATGAAAACAAGATCTATGTAGGCTGCTGTATCCTAAATTAGTTTCTGAGAGCTCCATTATACTCTAACTATTCATTGAAAAGGACTCTGATAAATGTCCACTTTGATCTGCAAGGCTGGTGTGATACTCTAAATGGAAATGTGAATCTATTGGAAGGAGCCTGATTGAACCAGATACACCAGAAGCAAATTAAGATGCAAGAGATGTGGTTTAATCAGGCTGTGATTGTACTAATTTAACTCATCTGGGAAGTGAAGGGCCATAACTTGGACAATGCAGATCATGATTATTTCTTTAATCATTTCCACGTGCTAGGAGGTAACAACTCCCTGCCCTCTGTGGCAGGTCCTGAGCCTGTTTGCAGAACAGAAATTGAGGCTGTAGCAGTAGATGCTCTTCTCAAAGGCATGGGCAGGCCAAGGGCATGACCTCCCCTGGACAAGGCATATCAGTGCCTGAGAGCATCCCAGGGACAGCAACAGGTGGAGGTGTACAGGAGTGCAAAATAGGAACTTTCTAAGCTACTATGCTAAAGCCACAACATGGAAAAGGGATTATCAGCTTAGCTCTCTATCCTCTTGAAGGTGTGCCTCCCACCAGGGCTAATTTCAAGCATGATTTATCAGGGGCCCAAAACCCCATGGGTGAAGAATTCCGCTAGGTACCTGACATCTGCCAACTGCAGCAGCATGAGCCCAACCCTGTTCCAATAACTCTCTAAAATGCCATGGTCCAATAACCCTCTAAAATGCCATAGTTTAAATAAATAAATAAATAAATAGAAATTAAAAACAAAACAAAACAAAAAAGCTAAAAAAACACTTTGCCCATGTCAGTGTTATTTTAAAATATTTCTGATATTTTATAAAACAGCTCTTGCATAAAAACTGATGTCATATTAATTCTAGGGCTGGAATACTGAGAGTTGTTATTCTGAGTGTGAAGGGACTTACACTTCAGGATTCATGATTCATTATACTTAATTCAACTTATATATGCAAACTATATGAGTCAATGATTTACACATAAATGATTCCTTCCTCTGTACTTTAAAGTATGTCTCCATGAATAAATCTGCTTTAAATATTCTCTATCTCCTCCAGTATGCTAGAAGTTCTGTTTGTTCCTGCCTCTGAGTGACACTGTGCTGTAACAACACAAAATGCATATCCACAAGACTGAAGGAAAGCGGATGGTGACATGGGCCAGAAGAGGGTTAGGATCTGGGTACCATCTTTTTTGTTGGGGAAAACATATGTCTTTGCAACCCCAGACTGAAATTTTTCCATGCTTTAGAGTACCTATTAATGTATTTTCCACATCACTCCCACTGAACAACCCCCCCACCAGTTTTGTGCTGATGGGAAGTGTGCTGTATGCGTCAGTCCTGCATTTTTCCTTTCTCATTTCTGACATGGAAAAATTAAGTGTCCCACTGATGGAGGACAATTCCTTATCCACATGCCAGTAGGGCCATTGTTTATAGACTTTTTCCTCTGTGCAAAAGGAAATATGTGCATACAGAAAGCAAGATGTTATAAATACAATATTGTTGTTCTATGAAATAAGGGGAGAAGGAACAACATACTGAAATCTACTTTCCATAAATCTGTCAGTTTTCTGGAATTAGTTCAGGGACATGCTGAAGCCAGTAGCAAACATCCCATGATATTTTGGAATGCATAGTAACAGAAAATGAACATTTCTCTGTAAAATAGTTTCATTTCATTTGACACAGATCTCATTTCATATGGCAAACCCGTGCTTATGCAAGTTTGTGTGTGTAAAAGTGTTTGTGTGGCAAAGTTTTGGTAGAGGGGGCAGCACAGGGCTGGCTTCTGTGAGAAGCTGCCAGAAGCTTCCCCCATGTGTGATGGAGGCCGTGCCAGGTGGCTCCAGGATGGACCCATCCCTGGCCCAGGCTGAGCCCTCAACCCACGGTGAGAGCTCCTCTGGGATAACAGGGGAAGAACCCTGCTCAGCTGCAGCCAGGGGGCAGAGCAGTGAGGATGGGGGAGACAAACAACTGTCCTGAAGTCCAGTCTGTGCTGCCCATGGCAGAGGCTGCTGAGTGGTCTCTCCCTGCCCATCTCCCAGCCCAACAATCTTTGGTGATATTTTCTCCCCCCTGTCCAGATGAGGAGAGGAGGGATGGAGTGGCTTTAGTGGTACCTGGCATCCAGCCAGGGTCAACCCACCACAGCATCTTTGCAGTTTCCAATACCAAAGAAATCTGAAATTGAAGCCTCTGTAGCAAGAGTTAAGGCATCCTTGACTCCTAGTGTCTCCCCATAAATATCCATCATCTTTCAGCAGTGTCTAGGTATTAGCAATTTATTTGATAGGAATACAAGAAAACTTATTCTTTAAGGCTTTATCCTCTGCTATTTGAAGTCAATGGGATTTTTGTCATTGACTTCAAAAGAAGTGGGGTCAAAATCCTAATTAATAGTGTCGGCTCCATCTTTCAATCAAAGGTGTCCTATTCATAATGAAATATAATTACCAGAACAGGTTAAAATGCCAGTATTAAATATACATGCAAAATCTAAGTATTAAAAGAGAGTAAGTGCAGATGAAGTATAAAACCTACACCTTTGAGGTGCTGGATATTTTCTGATGCTCCATGTCTTTTGGTTATTTAGTTATTTTTTTGTCCTGGTGAGGTTCCCCAGGCTTCTGTACAGTCGGTGTTTATAAGTCCATATCCCTGGGGACCTCTGAAAACAGCTCCCAGGCTGCCCCCAACTCCCTCGAGGCTCTGTTCTGTACTGGCCCTGTGATAATGCCTCTACAGGGCTCCTTTTTGGGTTCTCTGTGTGACTCTGGAAGTTCTCAGTGAACAAGTGAAACAGACTTCTCCCTCCCAGCTCACTCAACCCTGCATGCTTGGAGAGGCTGTGCAGATTCCTTCTTGTAGCCATGAGGGGTTTTCTGTATTAAACAGGGGGAATAAAAACGTACAAACACAGTGGAAAGAACTTGCAGTAGAGTAGTGCATGCTCTGAGAGAATGTATTTAGGTGAAAGCATAAGAAATTGAGATTGGAAATACCCTGTTTTGCATTGCATTTTGGTTGTCTCCCTAGAGTTAAGAGTGCATGCATACCCACTGTCTAACTGCAATAATATTAGTTTACCTATTTCATAGAGCCCAATTTTCTTTTATTTTACATATCATCACTATTTGAATTGGTTTGATTTATAGTATCCTAACTTATCCTGCAAACATTCAGGATGTGAAAAAGAGGAATAAAATGCCTGGTATATAATCTCCCTATAAAAATCTGAGCTTAGTTCCTCAAAACTTTATGTACAACCAAACAAGCAAAGGAATCCCAACACGGCTTTTAGGATTATTTAGGAACACGAAACTGGTAAGAGCATTAAACAAAAGCCACAGTAGATAATCCTAACAGGTGTAAAAACAAACCTCTTTGGACCTTGCAGTACAAATTCTTTCACAGGAATTTGCTTGAGGCATTATCAGCTCTGAATGGATGACGTGTACTGCAGCAGATCAGTGCATGCAGGAGGTCTGCAGAACATTTCTTCTGAATAGGTGTTTCCAGCATACATATTCTCAAGCAATTAAGTGAAAACCTGATATTTAAGACCAAAAATAGACAAACCTGTGGGAATAATATTATATAGCTAACAAGAAAGGTCTGGCCTTATGTTTCATTTAAAGGAGATTAACCTCTATAGACCAGCGGCTGTCAGCATCATTTGCTTTCCTTGTCTCTACATATGGTGAAAAAATCTTTAAAATTCACAAGAAAAAGACTGGGAAAAAAACCACACTCCTCAGTAAAACAGTTTCATTTCATTTGACACAGATCACTGGGAAGTTGCTCTTCCTAGAAAAATGCCTCCTCCTGACACAAAGTTTTGTAACTTTTTGCCTTAGTTCCCCATAAATCCTGATGGATACAACCCCCAGCTTCCAAAACCTTAATTGAAGTACATGTAAAAATGCTAACATTTCCTGGTAATTTTGGTTTTCTTTTTTCTTTTTCAATAATATGTTTTCCGAAAATTTAATTAATTGGTGATTAATTTTTACAAAATTAGTCTGGTTCAATTGAAGCTTCAGATGTCTTTATGGAAGGGGAAAAGGCTTTGGTTTCACAGAACCAGAAGCATAAAATTATTTAGGAAATGTAGAAGAAAAATAAATTTTAAATTCTTAACTGGTTTATGAGGAGCCCATTAAATTGAGATACTGCCCATTGAAGACCTAAGACAGCAGCAATGGCATTTGCCAGAACAGTTAAGCAGCACTGCTTTAATAATATATTAGGCTAAAATTCTAATTATGATTTATTATGTCTCATAACAATGTACTTGGGAAAGCAAATCCAGCCTCCTGAGTATTTAGCATTTGAATGCTAAACAGATGCTGAACATTTATAAGGTAATTTTAAAAAAATAACATTTCTGATGCACAAAACCGAAATACATTGAAAATCTCGTAATAATGTTAATGCATCAACAAGGAAAAACAAACACAATGTTTTATAGAAGTGAATCGGATGTAGTAAAAATCTATGCAAAAAGCTAATTAAAGTAAGATTTACTGTACAATGAAGTAATGAAAAGTACTCCAGAAGAAGTTTATGAAAAGTAATACTTATATTAGTAAAGGGTAAAAAAAATGCTTGGAAATTTAACTAAATTCCATATAATAGCTAGGTGTCTCCCAGTCTGATAGTATTCAAAATGGTACTAGAGCTCCTGGTGGAAGTCCTTAAAAAAAATGTTGGTTTCTAGGACTTATTTCTGTATATTCATCATTTGACACAAGCTCTAGAGATGAGTGAGAACCATCTGAAAGCAGCCTCTGTCCAATATTCTGAGACAATGACATGAAGATCCTGCAGAGAATAAGCCAGGATTTTGAGGATTGTGGTTTGAGACTTCAACACCTAAATCCTACCCATGCCACACTTTGAGTGCCGATTGTTTTTGAAGATAATTACATAAATAAAGCAGAAATCATCATGTGGAGATTACATCTCTCAAAGCCTTGCATCAGTACAGCCATCATGGCCCATCCTTCCCCTTTGTGCAAATGTGATAAATATATATTTAAACATAGACCACTCTAAAAATTATTTTCTATATATAGAAGTGTTGCAGGTAAAATAAAATATGCCAGTTCCTTGCCTTAGAAAATAGGACCGTTTTTTACAGTGGAGGCAGAGCCAGTGTTGCCTAGGGCAATGGCAATAACACTCCTAGCAAGAAACTATCTTCATTAAGGTGTATTATTTAATATAAGTCTTGTGCAAATTAAGCCAGACCATAAATAGAGAAAGATGGCTAATTTCTACTTTTAAAGGAAAAAATTGACGTTTTAATTCAGAACCCTTATGTTTCTGAGAGTCCTTGACTCCTAATGATAGGTTGCATTTTGAATAAATCAATTGCAGTGTTCTCCACTTCGAATATATAATCTGCTTCAAATTTCAGATTTCATTGCATACCACTAGCATATTCATGTCTTCTCTACAATTGCGATTTGTTGTGGTTTGTTATTTTATTGTGGAGATTTTACTGTTAAGACTTTATTGTTCTTTGTTTTGTAATGGTTTACCCCTAAGCTGTTCCTCCTGGTTTCAGTTGTAATGGTTTGTTCCCCTGTCTGTCAACCCTGCACCCAGCCCATTTTCCAGAAATATCCCGTCCATGTCCCCAATCTCCTCCCAGAGCCATGTCAATCCTCCCTGGCCCCTCCCTTTCCTCCCGAATGTTGCCTGCCAGTCATCCTATCCCTAGCACTTCATTGGTTACACTCGGGTTTCCCCACCCAGGTTCTCCCTGATTGGTTAGTCCTGTACGCCCCCTGGTTGCTTTCATTGGTTGCTGAGTTGTGCCCTCCCATGGGGCGGGACCCCTAGTTAAGTTGGTGCAGCCCTTCTCCCCTTGCTTTTGGTGGTTCCTCCTCCTTGGCTTTGTACCTGTATCCTATCCTGCTCCAATAAACCTTCTCCTGGACCTACCAAAGGACTCCCTCTCACTCTTTACTCTCCTCCGGGCCACTTGCTGTCCCTGTAGCAAATGCTACACACCCTTACTCAAGATTCTCTGTGGACATTCTAGACAAGGGCCACTCGTGTCACGGGCTTGCCTGGAACTAGCCAGGGTGTCCAGCTCGAGTGGGCAGGCCATGTCAGCAATTATTTAAAGATAGTGGAAGAATCAAAAATAACTCCATTTTCGTGGATCGTGTTTGAAGGAGTACAATAACTGTTCAAAGAAATATATACACTTCATTTCACAGAGTTGAGGACTTTGGACACTATTCATGAGCAAGTATCTTTGAGTTTTTCCTAGTTTTTTGTCTACCCATGGTTCATCTGCATCATAGCTGTCCTGTGTACATTCAGCCTAAAACTCTACTCCTTGTATAGGCAAGACCAATAAATTTCTTTCAATCTACTTGACATGATGATTTTAGAGTTGAGACTGACATGAGGATTGAGATGAGGAATGACTAAAATGGCAGGAATTAGCTTTTGCTGGGTCAGTACTTTGTAACGACTGCAATAGGAAAGTTTTTTTTATTCCCTTCTTTCCTCAGTCAATTCCTTACTGGCTCCCAGGAGCCAAATCCAAAGTGCTAGAGTAGAGCACTGGGTTTAAAGAAGAACACGTTTGTAAGTCATCTTCTTTTTGGCATCGTGCTCGTAGCAGAAAAAAAAAAACAAAACAAAAAAACACCAAAATGGAAGAAGCACTTACCTCACTCTGTCCAGTGAAAATCTGCTATCTGCTTTTCTCACTGATAAGTTGTGCGTTTGTGAGAGGAGGTTTGAAGTCAGTTCAACACCTTACTGTTGTGTTGGGGTTTTAGGCTAGTTTTTAGGATCTGTTTTGCTCAGATGTCTTTTTCATTTCTGCTGGCTAACCTCACATAAGAAGTCTCTTGGGCAATTTTTTTTTTTCCAAATGTTCCCCCTTTCCCAGCTTGAGAAGCAGATTTATATCAACTGAAAAGAAGAAAATACAATTGCATCATATTATTTTTCAGTATTTTTCTCATGTTCTGAATTTCTCATACCTCTTGTGTTCAGTCCCTCGTTGTTTCTCACTTTCTCACACTTTTTTTCCTAGTGATCTGTATTTCATAGGAGCGATAGAAGTGGAGTAAATGTAAGATCTTTATGCAGGCTCTACTGTGGCACCTGAACTTCTGGAGTGATCTCTGTGTCAGCCAGACCCACTATCACTCACTATCAGCTTTTACAAACTGCATCCTATTTAGTAAATCACAAACAAAACCTTTCCACCTTTCTTTGGCACACTTTCAACATGCAGTCAGTGCAAAATTTTACCAGTAGCAAGCTATTTTGATTAATGTTCTGTTCCTCTCTTGTGCTTTCAGTGTTAGGCTCTCAAAACACCTTGCAAAAAGCAAGGGCTGGATTTTGGCACACTTGTATGTTGATGCCCAGAAGGAGTGCAGGAAGGCTGATAGAATAACCTGAGCACAGCCCCAGGAAGGCTGGCTGTGGCACACAGACACGGAGCTGATGGTGGGGAAGTTTGTCCCTGCCACAAGTCAAACCAGCCTGGTCCAGCAGGTCCCTGTGCCCACAGGAGCCCTCCGGGCAGGTCACTTCCTGCCTGCAGCCTCACATCATGGGAGGAAAAAGGCACTGGCTGGCACCCCGGTTAATGTTATATTCAGAATGGGATAAAGTGCAAAGTGGCATGCAACACAGGAGAATTAGTTTTAGCATGAAGCCTTCATTGCCAAGACAGGAACATTGACTCCATTACAAGTTAGTAAAAGCATTTGAAAATATTTCAAAAATACCCACGCAAGCCTCTGTAAATTGTGCTCAAAGGTGATAAGGATCTGCAGAGGTCCTTCCTCTTATCCATTTTCTCTTGTGACACAGTAAAATGGGAGAAGTCTTTCCAAAGAGGAAAATTTGGTTCGTCTGACCAAGTACCACATCTGAATGCTTATGTTGGAGAGTTATCCAAATTTCATCCAGTGTCCTAATACCTAGGAGTCTAATGGAGCTTTATAAATCCATGTTAATCACTCTGTAGCAATGCCTTTTGGTGTAAAAAGAGCCCAGGACCACTAACTGCTCTGTGGAAACTTAGTTTTGGAAGACAGGTTTCTTAGAAGGATCTCTGACTCCCTCCCCTACTGCCATGATGAGCAGTGTAGGGCAGGAGGAACAACTCTCATTGTTAAGGTCACATCCAGCTCTCCTTCCAGTTCCTTCCATTTTAATATTTGATAAGCAAATCAAATAGCAGTGTCTTACTTTTAAAGGGGGAAATGGATATATGGAATCAGTGCTCTAAAGTCATGTCAACAGATGAGTTTTGTTCTCTCCTCAGCTACACCAAACAAATCTGCTAGAATGCAGCTCCCTGTTCGTGAATTCCTGTCAGCACTGGAGCATGGCAAGGCATGTCTTGTCTGGCTTTGGATCTAAACTGCACTAATTGCTTTCACCTCCTCCCAAGCAGAGACAGATAGAGGACTGTGCTCACTGAAAAATGTCACTTCCAGCATGTGGTTGGCATAATATTTCATAAAATTTACTTTAAAAATGTATTTCTGACCAGAAACAGAACACCAAAATGCTCCAAGCGTCTCTCCCTGCCCTCTCCGTGATTCATTCTTGAACTTAGAGATTTGAAGCTATTTTAGATAAATAGGATGAAAAGAACCTACCAGATCAGGATGATTTCAGGTATGGATGATGGTGCATAAATACATTCTCAGTCTGACTGTGTGATGTGAACAGATCCATTAACTTCAAAATGAACTGCAGCTGTAACTGTATTTAAAGAATATAATACTAATTTAAAATTTACATGTGCTATGGAGTATTTTGTGTAAAAAAAATCTTTTCCACTACTCCAATTTTTTCCTAGCATGAATTCTATGAATTCTATGCAAAACGCTTAAGAACTTTGGACAAAAAATCATTGAAGCAATCTCTCCATTGCAAGCGAAAGCATGCATAGCAAATGTACTGCACTTTTGTCTCCAATAATTGCAGATCACAGTCTTTAGAGAGATCTATTTTGCTTGATCAGGTAATCACATAAATTAGACTATGTTTGCAGGTCATTGTGAGACTAATTATGGAAATATATGAACCATGATGTATTTTTTCCCATTGAATGCTTATGTAAGACCTTGCCACTGACTTTATTTGTAGAAGAAAAAAGCCATTAGATTATGAGATATTGCTGTTTATTACTTGTATTACAATGGCACCAGGCTGCCTCACATTAGATGACATTTCCATTATATAACAAATCAGGAACTTTAAACTGTAGATTACAGTCTGAAGTGGAAAGACAGATCAGGGAATTACTCAGAGTTCCTCATTTACAGCAGCAAGGAAAAAAATGAAAAAACCTGGCTGATAATATGATCTTCTGAACTAAAGTGATATAATTAATATAGACACAGAAAGAGTCCCCTTCCTGGTCAGAAAGACAAAGGCATTAGTTTCATATTAAGCACATGTTACTTCTGTTGAATAAACAAGGACATATTTTTAAGATTAAATATGGTTCTCCAGGGCTTTCTTAACTGGCAATCACAATGACTTGTACACAGTTACACAGGGAATTTATGACATACAGGATATAGGATTTCTTTAATCACAGTGAAGTTTATCAGCTCTGAGATTTCCCTATCTTCCATGAAAACAATTGAAAAATAACTTCTTTAGATATTAGATACTCTTGGTAATTCCTGTAATAACTAAGTACATTGTTATGTGTAAAATGGTGTCTAATTTAATCCCTTCTATTTTGTTTGCTGCCACCAGACAGAAATTATATTTTCCAGAATCTAATAATCCAAAAATATATAGCTGAGCATTTCTGAGAGGTGCCTAGAGCTGAGAATCCTATAGCTTGGCTGAGACATGGAAGATGTCAGCCAAGGCAGATGCCAGCAGATGGAAAGATGGTGTTTGCTGTTAGTTTGATAATAGGAGGGGGAGTGCTCCAAAGTTGGCTCACAATTCTCTGGTATCTTGCAATAACTAAAAAGTCTTTTCACAGCAACACAATGTCACATTTTATATAAAAGTTACAATTTGGTAACCTTTCACAATTTCACTGCCTCCACTTCATTGCACGGAACCATGATGGGGTCCCTTTTAAATGCTGAGAGATAAGAGACTGATAAAAGACAGATAGAAAGTGTGAGAGGGAGAAAAAGGTAAAAGGTTTCTGCTCAGGGTTCTAAATTAACACATTATTGATCAAAACTTGAATCAGAAAAGTTCAATGATTTGGTCACAACTAGCCTTTATTCTTCCCATCAATTCATATGCAGTCAATATCCTATTATATTGCTGCTTTGAAAGGATGTCTAGAGGAATAATGTGCTTCAGCAATGCATTCCAGTGCACCTATCTGATTGTAAGTATGGGATTCATTTTTTCCCCAGTTATCCAAAAAATAAATAGGATCTATAAAACACACAAATGGTACAGGTACTACTGCAACAGTTTGGGTACTAATACGTAGCTGACATTGGTGAAATCTGTACCAATTGCTATCTTAAAGCATGAAAAATTTATTTGATTTTATATATATA